>JADBJO010017581.1:18499-28499 GCA_016801955.1 Conus betulinus | reverse complement strand
TTACACCGCATTGTTACAGAGTTACGTACCTCAGAGCTGGAGAAGTCTCTGTTACACCGCATTGCTACAAAGTTACGTACCTCAGGCCTGGAGAAGTCTCTGTTACACCGCATTGTTACAAAGTTACGTACCTCAGGCCTGGAGAAGTCTCTGTTACACCGCATTGTTACAAAGTTACGTACCTCAGGCCTGAAGAAGTCTCTGTTACACCGCATTGTTACAGAGTTACGTACCTCAGGCCTGAAAAAAAGTCTCTGTTACACCGCATTGTTACAGAGTTACGTACCTCAGCCTGGAGAAGTCTCTGTTACACCGCATTGTTACAAAGTTACGTACCTCAGGCCTGGAGAAGTTTCTGTTACGCCGCATTATTACAAAGTTGCGTATCTCAGGCCTGGAGAAGTCTCTGTTACACCGCATTGTTACAAAAGTTACGTACCTCAGGCCTGGAGAAGTCTCTGTTACACCACATTGTTTTACAAAGGTACGTACCTCAGAGCTGGAGAAGTCTCTGTTACACAACACGCATTGTTACAAAGTTACGTACCTCAGGCCTGAAAAAAAGTCTCTGTTACACTGCATTGTTACAAAGTTACGTATTTCAGATCTGGAGAAGTCACTGTTACACCACATTGTTACAAAGTTACGTACCTCAGGCCTGAAAAAGTCTCTGTTACACTGCATTGTTACAAAGTTACGTACCTCAGGCCTGAAGAAGTCTCTGTTACACCGCATTGTTACAAAGTTACGTACCTCAGGCCTGGAGAAGTTTCTGTTACGCCCGCATTATTACAAAGTTGCGTATCTCAGGCCTGGAGAAGTCTCTGTTACACCGCATTGTTGCATAATTATTACGTACCTCAGGTCCGGAGAAGTCTCTGTTAATCGCATTGTTACATAATTAGGTACCTCAGGTCTGGAGAAGTCTCTGTTACATCGCACTGTTACATAATTACGTACCTCAGGTTTGGAGAAACTCTTCATTCTTCAGGACTGGAGAAGTCTCTGTTACACCACAGTTTTAGATAATTACGTACCTGGAGTCTGGAGAAGTCTGTAACACTACAGTGTTACAAAAAATACGCACCTCGGGTCTGGAGACGATTGTTCCAGCGAAGCGTTACACAGTTACATACCTCAGGCCTGGGGAAGTCCCTGTTACAACGCAGGGTTCTTCTCCAGGAAGCGGGCAGGCAGCAGAAGAAGAGACGGTCAAACACAACGGTATGAGATATTTGGGATCCACCTCCTCTACACTCATCGGGCCTGAAACATGGATGAGCAGCTATCAGTCCATCAATCAAGGAAGCCGTTGATCAATCAAGCAATCAATGAAGCAGGCAATCAATCGATTAACCGATCACTCAATCAACATATCAGAATAATCAATCAATCAATCAATTAATCACCCAATCAATCAATCGATATACCAGAGTATATAAACCTCAGCGGAAAGGCATAATACAAAATGAATCTACTAACCAAGCAAGCGAGCCAACCTGTCAACCAAAGAGCTACTCAAACAAACGAACCAGCTAATTAACGACCCAGGCAACCAACAATTCAGCCAGTCAATGAACCGAACAACCATTGAATCTGCCACCAGTGAACCAGGCAACAAACGAGCCAATCAACGAACAAATCAGTCAACAAACAAATCAGTCAACAAACAGATCAGTCAACAAAACAGATCAGTCAACAAACAAATCAGTCAACATACAGATTAGTCAACAAACAGATCAGTCACCAAAAACAAATCAGTCCACAAACGAATCAGACAACTAACGAAGTAGCCAACAAAGGAACTACACAACCAGAAACCTGCCAACCGACGACCACCAGCCAGCCAGTAAATCAGCCAACTAACGAACCAGCCAACCAAGAACAAACCAAGTGACGAACAAACCAAGTAAAGAACCAGCTAACTAAATAACAAACCAACCAACGAAGCAGTCGGCGAGAGAATCAATCCACTAACCGAAAGACCAACCAACGAACAAGCAATTCAACACGCCAGCTAACCAACAAACCGACCAACTGACGCACCCACTAATTAACGATCCAGGCAACCGATGAACAAGCCAGCTCACGAAACGGTAGAGTAACCAACAAACGAACCAGCCAACAACACCCGATCCACCCAATCAACAAATAAATCAACTGACCAACCAAGGTATCGAACAACCAACGAACCTGCCAAACAACGAATCACCCAGTCAACAAACCAAGAAACAAAACTGACCAACCAACTAAACCATCCAGCTAAAAAAAAAAATGAACCAACGGACAAAACCACAAAGACAACTAAACCAACCAACCAATCAGCCGACAAACTAAATGAGCCGACCAGGGAACCAAACACAGGACAACTAGCTAACCAACTAACCGACCAACTTACCAGCCAACCAAGTAACCGAGTAACCAGCCTGACAACCAAGCCACCAACCAGCAAGCCAAGAACCAGTTACTCAATCGGACACCCTTTAGAGAAAACAACTAGCTAAACAAATATCCAAGTTGCCACTCAGACAAACAAGCAAGCAAGCAAGGAGGCAGTCATGCAGTCATATAACCAAGGAGCCAACAAGCCAGCCAACAAACGAACGAACGAACTAGCCAAGCAGCCAACCAACTAATCAACCGACTACCCACTCAATCAAAAACACAATCTGTTCACCAGTCAATCAACCAGTCAATCAGTCAATCCATCCATCCATGTATCCATCCATCTATACATGCTTCAAACAACCAGTCGATTGAAACCTCTGCATCCTCGCCAACAGAAATGCTTGGGGGTGGTGTTTGTTATCCTGGCCATGCTTAAGGTACACAGACTGCGGGATGCTACCAGCAAAAGCCCTAGAAGGAAAGGAAGAACGGAAAACAGCAGACCTTGTATGCTTCCTTGCTGGCGCGCATGCGCGTGCTCCTGCCTATCCATGTGTGTGCGATAGCGAAGACCTTGCAAATCGAAATCTTTCTTTACAAGTTAAGAATTCTGGGGGGTATACGAAAACACTGGTAGCAAGCATATCTCGTAATTGGTATTGACACTGTTTGCACTTTCTTGCATGTTTATTTTGCCGGTTGTTCGTTGATAGGGCAGAGTGTTGTTAAAAGTCGTTGGTAGAGGAGTTTGGATCGTTGAGTAACTAAAGGGAAATAATTCATGTTTAGGTAAAGGTGTTTTGCAAGATCTTATTCTCACCCCTGTATTTGAAAGTGAGGTTAGGGACAAACAGACGTGATTTTTGTACACAGAATTTTTGTTGTAGAATAAAATAGTTTTAAAAAATTCCTTTGCTACCATATAAAGATCAGTCTCTAAGTAGTGTTCTTCGCTAAAGACAAAAAGATTTTTGCTTTTTGTTGCTGTAACTCGGTAATGGAGCTGTAACAGGTTGATGATGATTTCTTCCGGAGGATTGTTCCTGAAGGATCTTCGGCCCATGTCGTGATCCTGCGTTGTCACTGGCACAAAAGACGACACATCCGCACTCTTACACCCGCACCTAATTGTGGGACAGCGTCTCTCTTTACTTCTGTCCCCATGTCCAATAGTGGCAAGATGTCTGACTGTATTGCTCATCGCTGTGGGGGTGACAACTTTCAGGATTTTTCTGGCGCTCTTTTGCCAGCAATGTGTGGTTTCTGTGCAGTTAAACACACTGGAAGGGGCTGGCGTGGTTCATTTGCGGTCATTGCTTTTCTGACACTGAAACTTGCTTTGTTGAAATGAAAGAACGATTAAGTAGATCGTTACAAATTTTTGCGATCAGTTTTTTTAATCTGAAGTTTTAGGTTTGGGGAGATGAGAAAGAAAGTGTTATTGAATTGACCGATGTTTTGCTAAAGCTGTTAAGTTCTGTCTTCCATTGAAGTGTGTTGTGGGAAGAAAGGGTAGGAGAGGGACAAGCAGACGTACAGGTCTTTTCACGAAAAAAAAAAAAAAAAAAAACAACCGACAGCGACTGCGGTGTGTGGTAAGGAAGAAGAAGAGGAAGAAGAAGAAGAAGAAGAAGAAGAAGAAGAAGAAGAAGAAGAAGAACAACAACAACAACAACAACGACAACAACAAAAAGCTGCTGGTCGTGGTGGTTATGGTAATGATGATGATGATGATGATGATGATGACGACGACGACGACGACGATGACATTGACGATGACGACGACGACGACGACGACGACGACGACGACGACGAAAAAACTTCGACGACGACTACGACGACGACAACGAAGATGATGATGATGATGATGATGATGATGATGATGATGATGACGATGACGATGATGATGACGATGATGTTGACGAAAATGATGATGATGATGATGATGATGATGATGATACTGAAAAAAAAAATGATAATGATGTGATGATAAACAACACCTAAACAAACCACACGCCAGTTGTGATCTAAAGCTTTTAAACACAAAACGCCATTAACAGCCGGTGACGACTTACCACTGACAACGCTGACGACAAGGCGACGACGACGACAACAGTGGCAAGGCCAATGGAGGGGTACCACAGGTAGGACACGGTGTACAAGAGATCGATTCCTGACCTGGACGGAGGAATGATTCCGTGTTCTGACAATCACATCACCCCTGCCCCGCCACAAGAACTGAGAAGTCTGTGTATAAACGATGTTGTAAGACAGACAGAGCGAGAGAATAAGATGATGTGTATCTGCTAGTCAGTCTGTGTATGAACGATGTTGTAGGAGAGACAGAGCGAGAGATTAAGATAATGTGTATCTGCTAATCAGTCTGTGTATGAACGATGTTGTAAGAGAGACAGAGCGACAGAATAAGACGATGTGTATCTGCTAATTAGTCTGTGTATGAACGATGTTGTAAGACAGACAGAGCGAGAGAATAAGATGATGTGTATCTGCTCGTCAGTCTGTGTATGAACGATGTTGTAAGACAGACAGAGCGAGAGAATAAGACGATGTGTATCTGCTGGTCAGTCTGTGTATGACCGATGTTGTAAGAGAGACAGAGCGAGAGAATAAGACGATGTGTATCTGCTAGTCAGTCTGTGTATGAACGATGTTGTACAGAGACAGAGCGAGAGAGAACAGTCTGTGTATGAACGATGTTGTAAGAGAGACAGAGCGACAGAACAGTCTGTGTATGACCGATGTTGTAAGAGAGACAGAGCGACAGAATAAGATGATGTGTATCTGCTAGTCAGTCTGTGTATGAACGATGTTGTAAGAGAGACAGAGCGACAGAATAAAATGATGTGTATCTGCTGGTCAGTCTGTGTATGAACGATGTTGTAAGAGAGACAGAGCGACAGAATAAGATGATGTGTATCTGCTAGTCAGTCTGTGTATGAACGATGTTGTAAGACAGACAGAGCGAGAGAATAAGATGATGTGTATCTGCTAGTCAGTCTGTGTATGAACGATGTTGTAACAGAGACAGAGCGACAGAACAGTCTGTGTATGACCGATGTTGTAACAGAGACAGAGCGAGAGAACAGTCTGTGTATGACCGATGTTGTAAGAGAGACAGAGCGAGAGAATAGTCTGTGTATGACCGATGTTGTAAGAGAGCCAGAGCGAGAGAATAGTCTGTGTATGAACGATGTTGTAACAGAGCCAGAGCGAGAGATTAAGATGATGTGTATCTGCTAGTCAGTCTGTGTATGAACGATGCTGTAAGAGAGATATAAAGCGACAGAATAGAATGGCATATATCAGCTAGTTAGTCTGTTGGTAAATGATGTATAAACAGAGCCAGAGCGACAGAATAAGACGATGTGTATTAGCTAGTCAGTCTGTGCAGGAACAATGTCGCAACAGAGACAGAGCGACAGAATAAGATGACGTACATCAGCTAGTTAGTCTGTTTATACATGATGTTGTAGCAGGGACGGAATAAGATGACAGGTATCAGCGCGAGTATCAGCGAGTGCTTTTGCTCTGACTTTTCCTTTAGCCTGTGGACAGCCCGTCAGTAGAAAGTTTCTTCTCAGAAGACCTTCTGCTGTCAAGCTCTCCCTGTCTCGAATGGCATTACCTGGATTGCCATTTTTTTAGTGCGTGCATCGTATGCCTCATTTGCCAGACTGATTTTGTTGGTGAGGTGATCATAGTACGTGCTGACCGCGATCATATTTTATAGTGTGTGTGTGTAACCATGGTGGGAGTTTATGGCGTGTACTACTAGCCATGATAGTATTTTTTATTTGTGTGTTAACCCTGATGGCATTTTTATTGTGTGTTAACCATGATGGCATTTTTTTTATTGCGTGTGAACCATGATGGTATTTTGTAACGTCTGTTGGCCATGTTAGTATTTTTTGTAATGTGTGTAAAGCACGACATTATCATGTAGTCGGTTTTTGACCGTGACAGTCTTTTGTTGTGTGACATTAAAACATGATGGTCTCTTTGTAGTGTGGGTTGGCTATGGTGGTGTGTTGTATTCTGTGTTAACCATCGTGTTATACTTGCGTTGTGTATTAACCATGGTGGTGTTTTGTGGTCTGTACTGGCCATGGTGGGGTTTTTTTTGTGTTGTTGTTGTTGGTTTGTTTGGTTTTTTTTTAATGATATTGGTATTTTGTAGTGTGAGTAAATGATGGTGGTATTTCGTAGTATGTACTAAAGACAGTGATATATCAGTGTCAGCGTTAGTGGATGGTCTTGTTTCATAGTGTGCTGTTAATGATGATGGTATTTTGCAATGCATGTTAATCATTAGGTTATCTTGTAATGAGTTGGCTATGAGAATATTTCATCGAGTGTGACAATATAACGATTATTTTTACTGTGTTGGTCGTAGCGATCTTTTGTGTTGCGTGATAACCATGGTGGTATTTATTATAATGCGTGTTGATGACGATTGCATTACGTAATGTGTCGGTGTTAACCATGATGGTATTAGTAGTGTGGAGTTGCCCATCGTGTGTTGCAACGTGTGTTACCAGAATAGTATTTAGTAATCTGCTGACTGTAACGCGACGATGTTTTTGGTGTGTTGACTGCAGTGGTATGTTGTAGTATGCGCTAACCATGGTGGGCTTTTGCACTGTGTGTGTGTGATCTTTATCATTTTTAGTGTAGTTTATAGTGGGTTGACTATGACGGCATTTTGGTGGCATTTTCAATATGTAGACTATGGTGCCATTTTGTAAGACACGTTGACTATGATGCCATTTTGATCATATCTTTAAACGTGTAGACTATGACGGCATTTTGTAACATACGTTGACTATGGTGGTATTTTTGATGGCATCTTTAATGTGCAGACTATGGGTGGTATTTTGTAATACACGTTGATTATGGTGGTATTTTGATGGTATCTTTAATGTGCAGACTATGGTGGTATTTTGTAATACACGTTGATTATGGTGGTATTTTGATGGTATCTTTAATGTGCAGACTATGGTGGTCTTTTGTAACACACACGTTGACTATGATGGTATTTTGATGGTATCTTTAATGTGTAGACTATGGGTGGTCCTTTGTAACACAAGTTGACTATGATGGTATTTTGATGGTATCTTTAATGTGCAGACTATGGTGGTATTTTGTAATATACGTTGACTATGATGGTATTTTGATTGTATCTTTAATGTGTGTAGACTATGGTGGTATTTTGTAATACACGTTGACTATGATGGTATTTTGATGGTATCTTTAATGTGTAGACTATGGTGGTATTTTGTAATATACGTTGACTATGATGGTATTTCGATGGTATCTTTAATGTGTAGACTATGGTGGTGTTTTGTTATATACGTTTTCTATGATGGTATTTTGATGGTATCTTTAATGTGCAGACTATGGTGGTATTTTCTAATATACATTGACTATGATGGTATTTTGATGGTATCTTTAATGTGTAGACTATGGTGGTATTTTGTGATACACGCTGGCCATGATGGTATTTTGATGGTATCTATAATATGCAGACTATGGTGGTATTTTGTAATACACGTTGACTATGATGGCATTTTGCAGTGCGCGTTAACCACAGTCGTATTTTCAAGCGCCACGTGTCATGATGATATTCATAAGTGTAAGCTGACTACGGGTTACCATCAAAGCCGCCGTAGACTCACTCACAGCTCTTCTGGACCTGCCGTGGAAGTGGGCAGCGCCGTGGTCAGTGTCGTCATGAAGGAGGTGGAAGGGGTGGCGGTGGTGGCGTTGGCAGTCACACAGCCGTTGGTGGGGAAGGGGAGCGGGTTGGGCGAGGGGGGAAGGTTGTAGGCTCCGATACTGATCCACAGAGGGAAAGCCAGTCCCAGCACACCACCCGCCACCGCTCCCTGAAAGATAGGCGTCGTTACCGTCGCCGCCGCCGCCGCCGCCGCCGTCGTCGTCGTCGTCGTCATCGTCATCGTTGTCGTCGTCGTCATCATGATTATCGTCGTTGTCCCTGATCATCTTATCATCATTATCATCGTTGTCGTCACCATCATCATCATCATCATCATCATCACCCATCATCATCATCATCATCATCATCATCATCATCATCATCATCATCATCACCGTTGTTGTTAGCATTTTTATCTTTAAGCTTTGTTGTCTTCAGTGTCGTCGTCGTCGTCGTCCTCGTCGTCGTCATCGTCGTCACCGTCACCATCAGCATATTAGAAAAGCGCCATATTGTCGTCGTTATTGTCTCTGTTCTTGCGTTACTATCGATAACTGTTATCAACTGCTGTCATCAATCTTACTATGAGCTCTGCACAAAGTTGTCATCACTTTCAAGGTCAATGTCATTTTCGCCATAGCGCCGTCGTGGTTCTTCTCATTGCTGAGAAGTACGTAATCACGCAGGGGCGCGAGCGCCTTCTCTGTCTCTGTCTCTGTCTTGTGCTTTGTTCTAACTATTGATGATATGAGCACAAACATGAAAAACAAACCAGTCTATAAATAAACAAGCACAGTAAAGAGAAAACGAAAAAAAAAATCTCAAGTATATAAAAAAATGCATTCTCACACACACGCACGAGCTATAGTCACGCAGTCACTGCACTGGTAACAAGCATCAGTGGGCGAACACTGCATACCATATATCTATCACAGAGTCTCTCTCTCTCTCACACACACACACACACACACACACACACTCTCTCTCTCTCTCTCTCTCTCCCTCCCTCTCCGTCTCTCGGCTCTCTCTCTCTCTCTCTCTCTCTCTCTCTCTCACACACTCTCTCTCTCGCTCACACACACACACACACACACACACACACACACACACACACACACACACACACACACTCACTCACTCACACACACACACACCACACACACCACACACACACACACACACATACACACACACACTCACGCACACACGCACGCACGCACGCACGCACGCACGCACGCGCACACACACACACACACACACATACACACACACACACACACACACACACACACACACACAGACAGCCGTTCACACGTGCGATCCCTTGTTATAGATCCATCCCCTTATCCTAAAGGAATCGTCTTGATTTAAGCGTGATGCAGAAGTGTCACTCTGAGAGACATTCTCAGCCAGCCCCTCCCTCCGCATCCCCCCCCCTCCTCCCCGAGCAGTTACATCCGGTCATTAAAACTACCCGGATGCATTGATTGACAGCTAGGTCCCCTCCCCTGCTCACCCTCACCCCAACTCATCCCACACTGACCTGAGTAAGATCCCCCAACATCCCCAAACCTCCTAGTAACATCCCCAAACTACATGTGAGCACAAAACCATTGGTGCGATAGTTCTACGACCCCACACAGCACACGCTATACCTTTCGTGTGTTTAGTCACATATAAATGAAACTTATATAAATTATCTTAAAATTTATACAGATGGTTCTGTACTAGACAATCGTTTGTCTGGTTCAGCATTCATAATTCCATCCTTAAAATAGAGAAAGGTTACCACCTTGATAAGAATATTTCCATATTTACTGCGGAACTTGTTGCCATTATTATGGCATTAAACTTTCTTCTTGATTTTCAGTTTCC
>JADBJO010017580.1:0-37320 GCA_016801955.1 Conus betulinus | reverse complement strand
ACCTAAATTACTTTATAGTTAACAGGTTTATCTATAACTGCACAAATTATGGATTTTTGCACAATAAATATCAGGAAGCATATGCCTGCAAACACAAACCATACCCATAAACAGTGTTACAAAACATGAACATGTGTAGCTGTTCTCTCTCTCGCCACACACACACACACACACAGTAAGGCACAAATACTCGGTACATATAATCACTCACTCCATCCCTTTGTTTGCAGTCCTCACTCCCCCCCCCTCCTCCCTGCCCCCCCCCCCCCCTTTCCCCTCTCTCCCCCCCCCAAGTCTACTAATACATGAATGGATCACTGCAAAAATAAAAAAAAAAAAAGCACTCACTTAGTGTGTAAAACATACACATGACACATAGCACAACTTATGTAGTAATGATTTCTCTGTACCCACCTCTGTGAAATGCATGGACAACCTGAAGAACTGCAAAGGCTGAGTGTTGACTGGTAAGTCGTTCAATAAACATGGTGTGCCTGTGAATGGATGATCGAGAGGAATTACATTCAAATTATCAATCCCAATCGTCAGTGAAAACAGCCCCCAAATTGTCGTCTTCTTCTCCCGTTTCAGCGTCAGTATCCAAATGAAACACTTGTTGTTGAGGCCCATGTGCTTGCACCATTTCGTCTGCTTCTTCGCCACTGTCAGCGCCCACTTCAGTGTCCAGAATCCACATCTGTCTCCCCACTGTAGGGGCTGAAATCCTCATCAGAAGAATCGCTGCCTTCTTTGACATCTGACCCTTCCGTCCAGATTATTTCCAGTGTGTCTTTAATGCTAACTAACAATTCACTAGCCATACAGTGTCGAATGCTTCGTTGCGACGCCATCTTTTCGATCACACAGCAGAGCTGACCGACGGTACCCTTTGTTCTCATCGGCTAGCGAGCAAGCCACATTGAACACACAGCGCAAGCGAATGGAAAGTTGATAAGGGATAACTAAGGAACCGTTTCCGTTCTTGAGTTTCGTACTCGATACGTCACGCGGACAGCGTGAATTTTCAGAATCCAAAGGCACATATGTGGACATTGGTAGCAAATGCTTCGTCGTACGATGTCCGCATATGCGGACATTGGTAGTGAGTGGGTTAGGGTTTAAACCCATGCTTGCGAGCTTGCAAAAGAAGACTTTAGTCTGAATACCAAGGCCAAGGGAAAGAACTCCGCAAAAAAACACGTACCACAAACAAAAATTCTTAAAAATTCAAAGTTTTACTCCACTTCACATTAAAAATGTGAAAAAAAAATCCAAGAACAACCACTGTTTAAAATGTGACTATAGAAGTGTTTCTGACACTGAATATTGAAAAAAAACAAAAAAAACCAGAAAAATCCAAAAGTCACATTTCTGATGGAGCAAAACCAAACTACACAACCACTGTGTAGGTCAGAGGAAGACCCCGGATACAATCAGTCAGTCTTGTTTTTCACTTCAAAACACCACTGAATTATTTTTACATAATATACAATCAGTTCTCACACTTTGTCATTTTTTTTTTTTGTGTGTGTCATCCTTTTTTTTTTTTTTTTGTGGCATCAGTTGTCGGATCAATGGAGCACCTAAGGCGGTGACTTTTTTTTTTTTTTTTTTTTTTTTCCTACGGCCGAAATCCACCTCTTCGTTTTTTGTGCTTCACACTGTCCTCTTCATCTGCCAAAAAAAAAACAACAACAAAAACAATTTCCACAATTTTTTTTTCCTCCTTTTTTTCTTTTTTTTTTTCTTTTTTAATTTTTTTTTAGTTTAAAATCAGTCTCTTACACACACCATGCATAGTCTGTATGTTCTCCCACAAAATTAATGGACATATTCTTGCTGATTTTAGTGTTTGGCGATTGATATAATGTATCTGGGTTCGTTAATGTTCTAATGTGTGGTACACTCTCTCTGATAATGTGCTGCTTATACAAAGAAAACAATAGACAGACAGAGAAAAAGAAGGAAAGAAAGGGAGGAAGGAAGAAAGAAGACGAAGGAAGAAAGAGAACAAAAATGAAAAAGAATTCTTTGCTGTGAAAAAACAAGCAAAACAGCAAAATAAACATACAGTTGTTAAGCAAACATGAAACACCACACTTTTGTCATAGAAACTGTTCTTAGATACTATTGTAAAACAATTAAATGAATAAGTGAAAAAAATCTGTCGTCCGTTTCTTCTCAAATTCTACCATCTACAAATGGTCTTTTAGTTTCCACATACTGACAGAACTACCATCTACCAAATGGTCTTTTAGTTTCCACATACTGACAGAGCTACCATCTTATAAATGGTCTTCTAGTTTTCCACATAATGACACAGCACAGAGCTACCATCTATAAATGGTCTTTTAGTTTTCCACATACTGACAGAGCTACCAATCTACAAATGGTCTTTTAGTTTTCCACAATGACACAGCACAGAGCTACCATCTACAAATGGTCTTTTAGTTCTCCACACAATGACACAGCACAGAGCTACCATCTACAAATGGTCTTTTAGTTTTCCACATATGACACAGCACAGGGCTACAATCTACAAATGGTCTTTAAGTTTTTCCACATAATGACACAGCACAGAGCTACCATCTACAAATGGTCTTTTAGTTCTCTACACAATGACACAGCACACCAGAGCTACCCATCTACAAATGGTCTTTTAGTTTTTCAGATAATGACACAGCATAGGGCTACCATCCTCAAATGGTCTTTTAGTTTTCCACATAATGACACAGCACAGGGCTACCATCTTGCACATTCTTTAGCTCCCCGATGTTGGATGCTGTGAACAAGATTTTGGCGAAATTGTGCAAAGAACTCCCCTTTGCATAGATGCACACAGCAGACTGCACAACGGTTGACAGTTGTCACAGTGTAGCCCTGGCTGTTCTCTTGTGGGCTTTTTTGCAGACCTTCTTTGGACCTGGCATCTTCACAGGGCTGTGGGATACAGCAATGCTGTCAGTGACACCAGTGGAGACAAAACCTGAGGTGCTGATTGTCGCCGCAACAACGACCTGCCTTTGCTGAGAGACTGCAGAACTCCAAGTTAAAAGTTGATGTGATGCAGCCCTCGTCGGGATGGCTGAGGGAGGGTTGGTCAGTTTCTAAATGCATTCACCCATTGCTATCTGCAAGAAGCACCAACACAGGTAACACTACAAGTGCACAGAGGACTGCCCCACAGGATAGTAGTATGTTGCATGGTGGTCACCCAGATCCACACCTCCATGTTGTTGTGGAAAGACAGCACTGGCTCAGGAACACTGACTTTCTTTTTCTCTGCCTTGCTTCTTCTCTCTTCAGTTCCCATGCATGGTTGTGCATTGGTAGAGAGCAGTGACACTGTTCTCTTGTCTCTCCACACAGTGGCCACCAAGCTGCCACCTTTGACAACAGTGAGCACCACCCCCACTTTCATCTTCAAAAAGGCACTGTTGAAATCTTTCGGCCAGCCCTTACAATTTGTTCTCATGGTTGATGTCATCTTTTTTCCCTAGGTCTTGAGCCAGTTGTACAGAGGACATCAAAAAAAGGTGATGCCCCTTCTGGAGGAAACGCTACCTTCATGATGACATGACACCCCACCCGTGAGGCATGGGTTCTGCCACGCGGCCCAAGCGGATGTCAAAGTCCAATATATATCCCGACCTCAGGTCCGCAGCACACCAGATCTTGATTCCTTCAGGATAGGGTTTTCCTGCAAATAATGATGAAATGTAAACATTTGTAGGGAAAAACAAATCAGACTTCAGTGAGAGAGGCACATGCATGCACTGAGTGAGAGAGAGACTGCAGATAAACAAAATCTACCAATTTTTCTTATGGGTAGTTTTATATTTAGTTACTATTGCTGCACCTGTAGTTTTCATGATCACATTACAATGACAGTACATGTCAGAATAAATGTAAAAAGGAACGTAAAAGAGAAAAAAAAAACATACACTAATTATCTCTTACCCACACTGGCACACACACACATGCGTGTACACACACACACACGTACACTCACTCTCTCTCTCTCTCTAAATATTAAATATTATCAGCTCACCTTGGATGTATTGTTTGAAGCTCAATCTGCCATTGAATTTGACCATGGTCTCATCAATGGAGATGTCTTGCCCAGGGTAGTAGTGCTTGCGGCTGTTGTTCACGACTGTGTCCAGGACGGGCCGCACTTTGTACAGTGGGTCACAGTTGGCATCTCCCTTTGATGCAGCTTTCTCATTGTCACTCAGGTGGAATACTGGCGCAACACCAACTTGCAAATCATGTGCCATGCCTAGTGACGCTGCGTCAGTCACAGACTGTGCTCCTTCGTCACGGTCCTTCTCCTTGGTGCCAAGGAATGGCTTGTTTTTAACTTCACCAAGTCTGTCACCTCACCTCACTGTTGCAGCATCTCTTTTTGAGACCCTCTTTCATTTTCTTTGCCCAACTGCACTGGGGAGAGCATCGTTGTCATCTCTTGTACCACCACTGTCACTTCCCAAAGTTGATGACAAACCAAATTTCTGTAGCAGAGGCTCATTGTTTGACTACTACATCTAGGTCAAAGTCCAACTCATCTTTCTTGTTGATTTTCTCCAGTGTAGATCAATCAAAATCACTTTCTTCATCATCACTGTTTCCCATGATCAACAGCAAGAAACTCCATGAATCGCCATCCACCATTTGAAAGCCACAAAAAATTGCCAAACTTAAAAAATTCACATAAATTGAGACACAGACTGAGAATAAAACCAAGATGGCGCGATATTAAAGCCGAAAGTTTCGGATGTTATTTAGTTCCAAAGCACACTGTGGGAGAGAGAAGAAAATGAAAGTAGTCCAAACTGACCTACTATTTCATGGTCGATCTGGTATTCCGACTAAAGCTTTCGGTTGGTCGATCTGGCAAGCATTGGGTTGATGATGGTTTACCCAGATGGGAGTGCAGTGTGTGCTAGCCTCGCCTAATTACCTGAACAGTAACAACTAAGCTACTTACCAGCAGAAGATCCCCGTCTAACAGTAGCTGCCATCCTCCCTTTAGCTGCTCCACAGCATGGCGTTGTCTTCCTCACCTGCAATGATTCAACAAATCCTGGTGTGAATTCACAACAATAATTGACTGCCTGAATTGTCATATAATAAATCATATCTCATAATTATTCTCCCATACAAGTATCTTTTTTCCATTCACAATCGTCTTGAACTAAAACTGTTAAATACCTACCAGGCTTTTCAGCGTGGTTTCTTATGTGGATTCTCCAAGAGACTTCTATATTAACAGAATGCGTTCACTCTTAAATTCAGCAACCACTAAATCATACACATACATGCGTGTGCGTGCACACACACACACACACACCCACACACACACACACACACCACACACACACACACACAAATTACTACATCACCTCATCTCTAACCTTCCGAAAAGTCTTCAGTACTCTTGTGACACCTGCAGAGAAATCATGAGCCAACACATAAGACTCTAACAATGATGCCCCTATGAATAAACACACACACACACACACACACCACACACACACACACGCACACACGCACCCATACGCACTCTCTTTCTCTCACACACACCTCACCTCATTTCTGGCCATCCAAATGGTCCAATGTCTTCTCCAGCAGTCCTGAGACACCTGCACACAGAAAAAAAAAGTGATAGCATATGCTCTCAACAATGTTGCCCCTGGAATAACACACTCACACACACACACCACACCCTCCCCTTCCCTCCCCCCCCACCCTTCCCCCTACCCCTTCCCCTTCCCACCCCCCCTTCCCTTCCCCCCCCCCCCCCCCTCCCCCCCCCCCTTCCCCCTTCCCACCCCCCTCCTTTTTTCCATTCCCCCTCCTACCCCCTTCCATTCCCCCACTCTTCTATTTCCCCCCTCCCTCTCCTTCCCCATTACCACACTCCCCTTCCTTTCCTTCTCCACCCCCCCACCCCCTCCCCACCCCTTCCATATTCTCCCTCTCTCCCTTTCCCTAATACCATCCGCTCCTCCTTTACCCCTTACCCCTCCCACCCCCTTCCCCTCCCCCCACCCTTCTATTCTACCACTCCCTCCCCCTTCCCCATTACCATCCTCCCCTTCCTTCCCCCTTCCCCCCCCCCACCCCTCCCATTCTACACTCTCCTCCCCTCCCCCATTATCACCCTCCTCTTCCTTCCCCCCCCCCAACCCCCTCCCCTCCCCCCCACCCTTCCATTCTACCACTCCCTCCCCTCCCCCATTACCACCCTCCTCTTCCTTCCCCCTCCCAACCCCCTTCCCCTCCCCCCCCCCCCCTTCCATTCTACCACTCCCTCCCCTCCCCCATTACCACCCTCCTCTTCCTTCCCCCTCCCCCCACCCTTCCATTCTACCACTCCCTCCCCTCCCCCCATTACCACCCTCCTCTTCCTTCCCCCTCCCACCCCACCCTTCCATTCTACCACTCCCTCCCCTCCCCCATTACCACCCCTCCTCTTCCTTCCCCCACCCTTCCATTCTACCCACTCCCTCCCTTCCCCCCATTACCATCCTCCCTTCACTTCCCCCCTCCCCTCCATTCTACTTCTCCCTCCCCTCCCCCATTGCCACCCTCCCCTTCCTTCCCCCCCCCCCCACCTTCCATTCTACCACTCCCTCCCCTCCCCCATTACCATCCTCCCCTTTCTTCCCCCTCCCCCCCCCTTCCCCCCCCCCACCCTCCATTCTACCCACTCCCTCCCCTTCCCATTACCCATCCTCCCCTTCCTTCCCCCTCCCCCCCCCCTTTCCCTACCCCACCCTTCCATTCTACCACTCCCTCCCCTTCCCCATTACCATTCTCCCCCTTCCCTTCCCCCCCCCCTCCCCCCACCCCCCATTCTACCACTCCCTCCCCTCCCCCATTATCACCCTCCTCTTCCTTCCCCTCCCCACCCCCTTCCCCTCCCCCCCACCCTTCCATTCTACCACTCCCTCCCCTCCCCCCATTACCACCCTCCTCTTCCTTCCCCCTCCCAACCCCCTTCCCCTCCCCCCCCACCCTTCCATTCTACCACTCCCTCCCCTCCCCCATTACCACCCTCCTCTTCCTTCCCCCTCCCCCACCCTTCCATTCTACCACTCCCCTCCCCTCCCCCATTACCACCCTCCTCTTCCTTCCCCCTCCCACCCACCCTTCCATTCTACCACTCCCCCCTCCCTCCCCCCATTACCACCCTCCTCTTCCTTCCCCCACCCTTCCATTCTACCACTCCCTCCCTTCCCCCCCCATTACCATCCTCCCCTTCACTTCCCCCCCCCCCTCCCCTCCATTCTACTTCTCCCTCCCCTCCCCCATTGCCACCCTCCCCTTCCCATCCCCCTCCCCCACCCTTCCATTCTACCCACTCCCTCCCCTCCCCCATTACCATCCTCCCCTTTCTTCCCCCCCCCAGCCCCCTTCCCCTACCCCACCCTTCCATTCTACCCCTCCCTCCCCTTTCCCATTACCATCCTCCCCTTCCTTCCCCCTCCCAGCCCCCTTCCCTACCCCACCCTTCCATTCTACCACTCCCTCCCCTTTTCCCATTACCATCCTCCCCTCCCTCCCCCTCCCCCCCACCCTTCCATTCTACCACTCCCTCCCTCCCCCATTACCATCCTCCCTTCCTTCCCCCTCCCAGCCCCCTTCCCCTACCCCACCCTTCCATCTACCTCTCCTCCCCCCCCCCCCCATTACCATCCTCCCCTTCCTCCCCCTCCCAGCCCCCTTCCCCTCCCCCCCCCTTCCATTCTACCACTCCCTCCCTTTCCCCCTCTCCCCACACCCTTCCATTCTACCACTCCCTCCCCTCCCCCATTACCATCCTCCCCTTCCTTCCCCCTCCCAGCCCCTTCCCCCTCCACTCCCCTCCCCTCCCCCCCATTGCCATTGTCCCCTTCCTTTCTCCCTCCCCCCAACCTTCCCCTCCCCCCCCCCTCCCATTCTATCACTCCCTCCCCTTCCCCATTACCATCCTCCCCTTCCTTTCCCCCTCCCCCCCTCCCCCCCCCCCCCCCCCCTGTCCCCTACCCCTTCCCCACCCTCGTCCCCCTACCCTTCCATTTCCTCCTTCCCTCCCCCATCACCATCCGCCCCATCCCTTGGAGCAATGATGGGCTCCAAGCTCCAAGGAAGTGCAGCCAGGGCTAATGCAGGTCCAGGTACTCCACACTCAGGCCCCAGTGGGCAACTCATGAACAGTGAAGGGTTGAACTTCGGATCTGCTTACAAGGATAGCTGAAAGGATCAGGACTGTGAGGAAGATTGGGCAGAAGTGACTATGTAACTAACTGCCCTTATACCTTTGGGATGACAAGGAGTAAACGGAGAAAATACTAACTGCAAAAGGACAGAAAGTGCACACAAGGAATGTCCTAATCTGAAACAGGAAAGAAAGAAAGGAGGGGACAAACGGAAACGGGAGATGGAGAGTAAGAGAAAAGGAGGAGGAAGGAGGAGAGAGGAGGGGGTTTGGGGGTGTGAGGGGGTTGGGGGGTGGGGGGATGGAGGGGTGGGGGTGGGGGGCTGAGTACGAAAAAACCCTGAGAATGAAAATGAGAAACTGACAGAAGACGGGTCTGGTGAGAAAACTGATGGAGGGAATTGATTTGGAAACAAGAAAAAAAAAAAAATAAGAAACAAATGAGAGGAAACAGAAGTTGTATGATTCTGGGGAACAAGAACTGAAGAAATGTGTATATGTAACACTGTGAACAGAAAAATGTGTTTGCCGGAATGGGAAGACAGAAATGTGAAGAAAAGTAGACGTGAGAACGGGAAAGAAACGGGTGCTTCCCATTCTCATCAGAAAAGAAACTGTCAGCAATGAGAGGCAAGTGGTGTGGTGAAAAGCGTGGCAGTTGAAAAAGAAACAAGATGAGAGGAAATAGAAGTACAAGTGAGAATGGGAAAGAACGGGTGCTTCCCATTTCTCATCAGAAAAAAAAAACTGTCAGCAATGAGAGGCAGGTGGAGTGGCGAAAAAAGCGTGGCAGTTGAAAAAGACAAGATGAGAGGAAATAGAAGTACAAGTGAGAATGGGAAAGAACGGGTGCTTCCCATTCTCATCAGAAAAGAACTGTCAGCAATGAGAGGCAAGTGGTGTGGCGAAAAGCGCGGGCAGTTGAAAAAGACAAGATGAGAGGAAATAATAGAAGAGGAGGTGACTATGGAAAAGAATGGGTGCTTCCCCCATTCTCATTGTCCCTACAATGACAGGCAGGTGGTGAAGCAATAGGAGTTGAGTCGGGGGGGGGGGGGGGGGGGGGGGGGGGGGGGGGAGGCAGTAATATTACAAATCAGTGGCAAGGTGCCAGAAAGTTAGGATATAAAAGAGCAAATCAAAAACTACATAACAAAAAACAAAGAAAGAAAGAAAGAGAAAAGAATGTAACCACAATACTAAATACGCAGGAAGCTTTGGAGCAAGACTGTGAACGCGGACTGGAACAGCAGTGGTTTCCTGGATGGTCAGCAGGAGGGAAGCAGTGAGAACAGGAAGTGAAGTCAACGGTGTGTGGTCATGGGGCTGAGTGTGGTCATGGGGCCTGAGTGCGGTAACCAGTCTCTGCAACACAAAGATAACACAGATATCAGATCATGAACTAGTCACAGACAAACACAGTATGAATTAGACGATCCAAATTCAGGTCAAACTGTGAGGAATTTCAAGGCATAAATAAAATCAATACAATGTCATTTTGCACTTTCAAATTAGACAAACATCATCAAGTCATTTTGTAGCTGGAAGTCAACAGTAAAGAATGGACCGCTTAAGTCTGCATCACATCATTTCATGGTTTAAATTTGATAAATATCAAATGAGTCGTACTCCTTCTTTGATGCTAATGGTGTGCCATTAGCATCATTCCTCTTCAGCTCTTCCAGTTGTTGACCTGTGGAGAAAACCAATGCACTTGCCATTTCTTTTCATTGTCTGGCTTGCTGCGTGGACAGTAAGACCGGCCACTTGAGGTCCCTTTCTCTGGCAGTGGGTACAGGTGTTTTGTGGCTTACTGCGTGGACAGTAAGACTGGCCACTTGAGGGCTCTTTCTCTGCAAGTGAGTATTAGTGGGTATTTTTGTGTGTGTGTGTGTGTGTTTGTGTGTGTGTTTTGGAGAGTTTTTTGCTGCTTGCTGCCAGCATGTCACATGTGGAGAGTTGCAGTGCTGTCTGTGTGGGCCCTATGTTATGTGGAGGGCTGCACAGTGCTGTCTGTGTGGGCCCTATGTCATGTGGAGGGCTGCACAGTGCTGTCTGTGTGGGCCCTATGTCATGTGGAGTGCTGCAGCGGTGCTGTTTGTGTGGGCCCTATGTCATGTGGAGGGCTGCACAGTGCTGTATGTGTGGGCCCTATGTCATGTGGAGGGCTGCACAGTGCTGTTGTGTGGGCCCTATGTCATGTGGAGGGCTGCACAGTGCTGTCTGTGTGGGCCCTATGTCATGTGGCGGGCTGCAGCAGCGGTGCTGTCTGTGTGGGCCCTATGTCATGTGGAGGGCTGCACAGTGCTGTCTGTGTGGGCCCTATGTCATATGGAGGGTTGCACAATGCAGTGTGGGCCCTATGTCATGTGGGGGGGCTGCACAGTGCTGTCTGTGTGGGCCCTATGTCATGTGGAGGGCTGCACAGTGCTGTCTGTGTGGGCCCTATGTCATGTGGAGGGCTGCACAGTGCTGTCTGTGTGGGCCCTATGTCATGTGGAGGGCTGCACAGTGCTGTCTGTGTGGGCCCTATGTCATGCGGAAACCTGCACAGTGCTGTTTGTGTAGACCCTATGTCATGTGGAGGGTTGCACAGTGCAGTGTGGGCCCTATGTCATGTGGAGGGCTGCACAGTGCTGTCTGTGTGGGCCCTATGTAATGTGGAGGGGCTGCACAGTGCTGTCTGTGTGGGCCCTATGTCATGTGGAGGGGCTGCACAGTGCTGTCTGTGTGGGCCCTATGTCATGTGGAGGGCTGCACAGTGCTGTCTGTGTGGGCCCTATGTCATGTGGAGGGCTGCACAGTGCTGTTTGTGTGGGCCCTATGTCATATGGAGCGCTGCACAGTGCTGTTTGTGTGGGCCCTATGTCATGTGGAGGGCTGCACAGTGCTGTCTGTGTGGGCCCTATATCATGTGGAGGGCTGCACAGTGCTGTCTGTGTGGGCCCTATGTCATGCGGAGCGCTGCACAGTGCTGCTGTGTGGGCCCTATGTCATGTGGAGGGTTGCACAGTGCTGTCTGTATGGGGCCCTATGTCATGTGGAGGGTTGCACAGTGCTATGTGGGCCCTATGTCATGTGGAGGGTTGCACAGTGCTGTCTGTGTGGGCCCTATGTCATGTGGAGGGTTGCACAGTGCTGTCTGTGTGGGCCCTATGTCATGTGGAGGGCTGCACAGTGCTGTCTGTGTGGGCCCTATGTCATGTGGAGGGCTGCACAGTGCTGTTTGTGTGGGCCCTATGTCATGTGGAGGGCTGCACAGTGCTGTACGTATGGATCCTATGTCATGTGGAGGGCTGCACAGTGCTGTTTGTGTGGGCTCTATGTCATGTGGAGGGCTGCACAGTGCTGTTTGTGTGGGCCCTATATCATGTGGAGGGCTGCACAGTGCTGTCTGTGTGGGCCCTATGTCATGTGGAGCGCTGCACAGTGCTGTGTGGGCCCTGTGTCATGTGGAGGGTTGCACAGTGCTGTCTGTATGGGCCCTATGTCATGTGGCGGGTTGCACAGTGCTGTGTGGGCCCTATGTCATGTGGAAGGTTGCACAGTGCTGTCTGTGTGGGCCCTATGTCATGTGGAGGGTTGCACAGTGCTGTCTGTGTGGGCCTATGTCATGTGGAGGGCTGCACAGTGCTGTCTGTGTGGGCCCTATGTCATGTGGAGGGCTGCACAGTGCTGTCTGTGTGGGCCCTATGTCATGTGGAGGGCTGCACAGTGCCATCTGTGTGGACCCTATGTCATGTGGAGGGCTGCACAGTGCTGTCAGTGTGTGACCCTATGTCATGTGGAGGGCTGCACAGTGCTGTCTGTGTGGGCCCTGTGTCATGTGGAGGGCTGCACAGTGCTGCTGTCTGTATGGGCCCTATGTCATGTTGAGGGGTGCACAGTGCTGTCTGTGTGGGCCTTATGTCATGTGGAGGGCTGCACAGTGCTGTCTGTGTGGGCCCTACATGATGTGCAGTGCTGCAGTGCTGTCTGTGTGGGCCCCATGTCATGTGGAGGACTGCACAGTGCTGTCTGTGTGGGCCCTATGTCATGTGGAGGGCTGCACAGTGCTGTCTGTATGGGCCCTATTCATGTGGAGGCTGCACAGTGCTGTCTGTGTGGGCCCTACGTCATGTGGAGGGCTGCACAGTGCTGTCTGTGTGGGCCCATGTCATGTGGAGGGCTGCACAGTGCTGTCTGTGTGGGCCCTACGTCATGTGGAGGGCTGCACAGTGCTGTCTGTGTGGGCCCCATGTCATGTGGAGGGCTGCACAGTGCTGTATGTGTGGGCCCTATGTCATGTGGAGGGCTGCACAGTGCTGTCTGTGTGGGCCCTATGTCATGTGGAGGGATGCACACTGCTGTTAGTATGGGCCCTTTGTCATGTGACATGTGTGGGCCCTATATCTTGCTGCTTTGCTCCCCATCGACACTGTGTGTTGGTCTGTTCATTCTCTTTCAGGCTGTTCTTCGTCATGCATTGCTTGTCTGTTCATTCTCTTTCAGGCTGTTCTTTGTCATGCATTGCTTGCTGTCCCTGCCTCTCCAGCTGGCACCAACCAGATAGGTTTTGTAAATCTTTTTTCTTTTATTCGTCATTCATCCTTTCTAAATACACTTTCCTATTACATGTAGATTCCCATCCTCAACATCTCTCTCTTGTTTCCTCTTGTATTACTATATTCTCTCTTGTGACTTCACAATGCAAATTCTTAAATGTAAATAACACATAATTTTGATTCAGTGTGTTGTGGTGATCTCTTTCTCTCTTGCTCTCTCTCTCTCTCCATGTGACTGTGTGTGTGTGTGTGTGTGTGTGTGTGTGTGTGTGTGTGTGTGTGTGTACTTGCTTGGTGTGCAATATTAGGGTCATCTGACTTATCTTCTAGTTGGTGCTCTTTCACATATATCAACTCTATTCTATATCTTCTACCAAATCTGAATTAGCCAATACACATTTTGCCGTATATTCTGTGTAACTGATTGATTGTCTTTCACACATTTCAACTCTATTTCTATATCTTCTACCAAATCTGCATTAACCAATACACATTTTTGCTGTATATTCTAGGTGATGATGGTCGTCTTTCACACATATCAACTCTACTCTATATCTTCTACCAAATCTGCATTAGCCGATACAAATTTTTACTGTATGTTCTGGGTGATTGAAGGTTTGTCTTTCCTGTTCACATGTGATCCTATTGTGGCATCTGAAAAACACTGTTGGCAGGGGTATGGCTTCATTCTTGCTCACTGCTGCCTTAATGCTGATTCTGTCACTTTTCACAAATGCTTGATTTCTTACGCTCAAAGAAAAAGCATTTACTGATTTTCATCAACTTTTTTTTTTTCCCACCACCTGCTTTTTTTTCTCTCTCTTTTTTTTTTTTTTTCGTTTTTTCGTTTTTTTTTTTTTTTTTTTTTTTGCCTTTTGTTCCCCCTTTTTAAATTTTTTTTAGGCAGTCTTTTCTTCTTCTTCTTCTTTTTTTTTTCCTTTCTTTCTTGACTCACGCTCACCATGCAAAATCTGTGTGTACATTATCGATGGACAATTGTTTGATAGTTTTCGTGTGTAGGAGAATGATACAAAATGTCTGGGTTGTTTATGTACTGATGTGTGGTGTACTGACACTTTCATTCTGCTATGATAACTTCATTCTAACAAATGGATACAATTAAATCAACTTAAGGGAAATAAAGTATTCATAGAATTCAGAGCAAAAAAAAGGGTGTGTGCGCATACTCGCTCGGGTTCATATGTGTGTATGTGTGTGTGTGTGTGTGTGTGTGTGTGTGTGTGTGTGTGTGTGTGTGTGAGAGAGAGACAGGGAGGAGAGAGAGAGAGAGAGAGAGAGAGAGAGAGAGAGAGAGAGAGAGTGTGTGTGTGTGTGTGTGGTGTGTGTGTGTGTGTGTGTGTGTGTGTGTGTGTGTGTGTGTGTGTGTGTGTGTGTGTGTGTGTGTGAACTTATGTGAGTGTGTATACTTGTGGGTGTGGGTGTTACTTTTCCTTTTTTTAAAATTTTAAGTTATCATATGTGAATCATGTCATTTATGATAGCATCATTATCTTAGAGACACTGGCCATTGTAATTATTTAACATATTTCAATACGATTGTAAGAACGGTATATACTTTTTTCTCAGTTGCAAGTGTTGTTCAAATACGACTTGTAAAGCAGGCAACGCTTTTGTTTTTCGAGCTATACTAATGCACATTTTAGCTGTTAAAAGAATATGATTAACTGCTGCTCTTCAATCTTATTGAATTTTTTATTTTGCACACCAAACATTACATCAGCCAATGACAGTTTTAGCGTTTTTTCAAACCATAGTTGATATGAAAACTTCTATTTCTTCCCATAGCCTATACACGGGTGGGCAATAATAAAAGAAATGTTCCATAAAGTCAATGTCATTGACACAGTTATCACATTTATTGGTTTCTGTTAATTTCATTTTCTGAAGAAGAATAGTTGTGGGATAGATGTTGTGATTTATCTTCCACTGAAGCTCTTATAGTCTGGTTTCCTTTGTGGATTCTCTTGGAATCAACCATACGTTTTTCTCTAACTGAACACCACGCTTTCTGCGCCAGAAGTCATTAGCATGAGGTAAGGTTTCCATGGTATTATTTCTTTCCAATATTTCATGTATCTCTTTGGGTTTTACATTAAACAAACTTGCTTCACAAGAAACTGGCTCCTGAGTAGCTAGAGAGATCCTGTTTGTTCGTATCCATTCCAGCCATACTGCTGGGATGGCGTTGCACACGGCGTTATATTCAAATAATGTGTCAGCGCTTTTATATCCTAGTAGTGTTTCCACCTCTTCTAAACGCAGCAGTCTACGTTCGTTGAAATGAATAAGATTTCTCATATGTTGTATTCCCTTTTCTTTCCACTTGTGGAAGAACAATACCTTTCCTTTATACTTGATTAAATCATTATAGAATAACTGATCACACACATTGGATGGTTTTATTTCTTTGATTTTTTTTTCTCTCTCTTAATATCTAAATATGTAATAATCACTGCCTTCCAGAATTCATTTTCCAAATGGTCTATACAATGTACATGCTTTGGTCTACAGTTATCATGAATATACTATCATTCTTTAGTATTTTATTCAAGTGCCATTTTGGTATGATACTCCAATTCTGTTCTGCTGAGGAGAATAGATTTCCAGCCCATTCCAAATAGAAACACTTTTGGAGATCAATAATGTTAACCATATTCAAACCACCCTTTCCATATTCTGATTCCATCACTTTTCGAAGGCTTGGAGACCATTGACCAGTGTGGGCTCCCTGGCAAATACAAGGTCTGGTGTCTGCAGTTCATGCTGATACCAAAGCTCCTATGGCCTCTGATGATATACGACATCTGCACCAGCATAGTGGAGGCAATGGAATCCAAAATCAACAAGTTCACAAGGAAATGGCTTGGTGTCCCACCCTGTCTGACTGACATAGCGCTGTACTGTCGCCAAGCAAAGCTGAAACTGCCACTGAAATCCATCCTGGAGGAATATAAAGCAGGGAAGATCAGACTTCAAAGCATGCTGGAGGACTCAGGAGACAAGGTGGTTGAAGCAATCAAGCCCCAGCTGAAGACAGGCAGAAAATGGAAAGTTCAAGAGGCGATGGATTCTGCAAAAGAAAGTCTCAAGATCAGAGAAATAACAGACACACACACACCAACAGACAAGGACTGGGGGGTGACCAAAATTGAATGGTGGTCAAAGGCCAAAGGAAAAGCCAAAGAGACATGATGATTCAGGAGATGAGAAAAGAAGAAGACCAAAAAAGACTCCAAAAAGCAGTCCAGCAGAGCCAGCAAGGGCAATGGACAACGTGGGAGAGTGCACTCCAAAGAAGTCTCACTTGGAATGACATTTGGCACATAGCCCCTCTCAGGATCAGCTTCATTCTCAGATCTGCATATGACCTTCTGCCCTCAAATGCAAACCTGGTGAAGTGGGGAAAAACAGACGATCCTTCATGCCCCCTTTGCCATGAAAAACAAACAGTGGAGCATGTCCTAAGCTCATGTAAAGTAGCCCTGGCTCAAGGAAGGTACACATGGAGGCACAACCAAGTGCTCAAAGAGATTGTACAAGTAGTCTGGGCTAGTACCAACACCACAAAAGGGAAAATCAGGACTCCAAAAGCACCCGCAACATTCTTCACGGCAGGAGGCAGCGAATCATGGCCAAGAACAACAGTGCCACTCGGAACATGCAGGCAGAGTCTGCTGGATGGGGCAGATGACTGGGAGTGCACAGCAGACCTCCCAGAATGGAATAGTCACCCAGAGATTATCAGCAAGAGTGGCATGAGACCAGACATAGTAGTACACACTCTCAGTCAACCAAGCAGCTGATCATGATCGAGCTCACGGTGCCATATGAGAACAGAATGGAGGCAGCTCAATCTACAAAGACTGAAAAGTATGCTGACCTGGCAAACAGCCTGAGGAGAGAAGGCTATCAGGTCAAAGTCCTCACTGCAGAAATTGGAGCTAGGGGTTTGTGGGAACGTCTGCATACAGCCTCATGAAACAGCTCTCAGTTGCAGGGAGGGAAAAAACAGAGCCCTGAAAGCAATGGCAGAAGCGGCAGAGAGGTGTTCAAGTTGGATCTGGTCAAGGAGGAACAAAAGTGTGAACTTCATAAGGCTTAACTTTCCTACAAATATCAGGTGTCCCTGTGGCTCAGTGGTTTGCGCGAGTCATTAAGTGGAAATGAGCATGTCCAGAAGGCATGGGTTCGAATCCCCAGCCATGGCTCATCCCAAGATGGGAAAAAAAAAGGGGCTTTAGTTTCAGACCAGAGAAGTTTTCAAATGTTTTCAAGATACCGCAGGACCTAATCAGATCTTCTCCATTTTTAAGAAATAATGTGGTATCATCGGCCATTTGTTTTATTTTGATACATTTGTTTTTTGATTGGTTTATGACTGGTGCTTTGATGCCAGATATTTCACTCTTCCTGATTTTTATTGCTAATAGTTCTAAGGCCAAGACGAATGCCAAAGGAGAGAAAGGACAGCCTTGTCTAATACCGCAGTTTACATCAAAAGGCTCAGACAACCATCCATCATTATTAATGCAACTTTGGGTATTGTCATCAACTTACATGCTGTGCATAGTTCAGTGTCTGCTATTCCCATTTTCAAGCAAAATATTTGTTGGGTAAATAATGGCCATGGTTTTCCAATGCAGTGTTTGGATGCATGTATCCATGCATGAGTTGATTACAGCCGCCAAATGTTTGTCATCAATTTGTAGCCAGAAATTACTATCCCACAGCTGTGATTCAGGTGTATGATTGCTTCTGAATTCTTTTACACTCTGAGTGGTTAATTTTTATGGTCATGTAATACGAGTTATTTTCTTCTGCATTTCCACATTAATGGTTCCCTGTGCAATAGCTATAGTTAAGGTGTGTGTGCATGCATGTGTGTGTGTGTGTGTGTGTGTGTGTGTGTGTGTGTGTGTGTGTGTGTGTGTGTGTGTGTGTGTGTGTGTGTGTGTGTGCGTGCATGTGTGTGTGTGTGTTTCCAGTAGTCTGACATCTCACAAGATCTCCCTACTTTTGTTTTCTACCTCATCCAAGTAAATATTTCAGTCACTGGTACGGACGTCATTAAGTTTGCACAGTCCTATGCATCTCTAGTCTCTGAGAAAAATGTTTTTATTTTCATACTGAAAATTTGAGTTGTTCCATATCCTGATCTGAAACAATGCCCTTTTTTGAATTTCAGTCCCTTTTACATGTGAAAATATGTCCAATAATTGTTAACTAGTTGTCTACAACATCTTTTCATCTATATATGTACAGTGTGCTCATTTTCTGCCCACTTGTTGACTGCTTGTTGAACACATGGAGTGCTCTCCTTCATGGTCTACCACAAACCGACCCCCACACAGACCAATACTTGCAGTTCGACAGCCACCAACCTCTGGAACACAAACCTGGGGTGATTCGAACTCTCACCCACAGAGCCAATACTATCTGCTCAACTCAAGGGCACAGCAGAAGGGAGAAAGACCACCTGAAGGAAGTGCTCACCCATCTTGGGCTACCAGAAGTGGGCCTGGAACAGCCTGGGAAGCAAGAGATCTTCCACCTCACCCCAACCACCAGCGAGAGAACAACAACAAGCGTGCAAGCGACATATCACCATTCCCTACATTGGAGGTGTAAGTGAAACTCTTACAGGAAGATCAGGAAACTAGGGGTTGCACCCACCAACACCATCCGCAACCAACTTGTTGCCTGTAAGGACAAACAAACTCGACAAATCTGGCTTCATCTACAGAATAGACTGCAACCAACACTATGTTGGAGAAACAGAACGTCCCCTCCAAAAGAGACTCACAGAACACAAGAGGGACTCTTCACCTGTCGGAGCACACCTGCACTCCGAGCAACACCAATTTGACACGGACAACGTCAACATCCTGAACAGAGAAACAAGTGGTTCCAGCGAGGGGTCAAGGAGGCCATCTACAGCCACCAACCCCCTGCTCAACAGGTACGGGGCTGCTACACCTTGGCCCTGGTGTACGCTTCACTGATTCGGTCACGTGACCTGGGTACATCCCATGGTCGCGTGATCTGAATCAAGTTCCCTCAGTCAGCAACAGCATCACTGAGGAAGATGGCCGGATGGCTGTCAAAAGCTACAAGTGAGTCGTGCATTTTCTTTTGTTGGGAGGCTAGGTCTAACACTAGGTTGCAATTTGACTGCTTGTGTAACAAGTTTTGGAATCAAACTAAGGTAGAGTGCCTACTGAAGTATTTTTATGTCAATCATTTTCATTCCCCCCTTTACTGTGCTTCTGTGTTTTTTTTTTCTTTTTTTTTCTTTTTGCAGTTGCTTGATTTCTTTTCCAGATGAAGGTTAATGACTGGTGATTTATACTTGTATAGACATCATACAGAATGCCAACAAACTGCATAACATATATCAATTGTGATATGATTGCTTTAGCTATCAAGACTTTTCCAAAGATGGTTTCAAATTTTCCATTTTTTCCAAAACAGTTTCCTCAATATTATTTGCACTCTTGTTGTTTGGAAAGTGGATGTCAAGAATGTTTATTTGAAAGAAAATCTTAAGCGAGGCAGGAATAGTAAACTTGTTCTTGATTTACTATTTTTGTTTTTCTCTGCTCCTTGGCACATGGCTTCTGTTGTGCTGTGGGTCATCTGCAGCCCTGGCATGTCCCCAAACACCTGGAATCCTTTCAAAGTTCTGTCCAGGTCCTCCAAGTCTTTTAGAAATAGTGTTGTGTCTGTGTAAACTATTGGCTTGTTACTGTTGTGTCATAGCCTTCTGAACTTAATCCTGTTGATATTGCCACATCTAATTTTAACTGCTTGCAATTCTGCTGCAAGCATGAACAGAAAAGAAGGGGGGTGGGGGGAGGACACGTGGATGGGGAGTGGGGATGAAGTGGGCATCCTTGGTGGACACCTCTTTCTCTGTTAATAGATTCTCATTATAGTGACTGACACAGCTTTCTGTTTGGGTGGTCAGCATTAGGACTGGTGCATAAAATCTTGACCAAAGCCATATTGTTTCAGTGAATCTGCTTTAAATTTCTTAGAAACTGTATTGAACAATTTTGTGAAATCAACTGCTTGCAAAATTCCTGGCAAAGGATGGAAATTCAGGACAAAATTTGTCACAAAGTGTCTTGTCTGCCAAAGGGCTGGTGGAGTCTTTGCAATTTGAGGCCAGAACAAAGCGCATCTCTAGGATGCGTGTCCTCGTGGTTCATTTGTTTTGATGAATCACACATGAGTCCAAGTCAATGTCTGCACTGCTCGCATGGGGGAACCCAGAGGTTTGGAATCTCAGCTGTCTTCCAAGTTTCTTGAGGAATTTCAAGTCAAAAATGCACCATAAGCTGGGTTTGGGTTTCAGAGAAGAGATTCAAACATTAGTTCAAATGAAGTTTCAACCTACAGTTGGAGAGGGATAGTCCCCCCTCCTCAGTATCCAGACTCTAAACAGGGGTGATACAGAGTGCACTCAGACAGAGCTGAAGCCCTTGATGGTGGATGGGATCTACATTTTTCGGGTAGGAAGGTGTAGACCACACAGCAGTAGTCCAGTCTGAAGCAGGTCAGAGCACTGTGAGATGGAGAAGAGTTTCCTTATCAGCACCTCAGCCTGTAGGTGCTACTACTCTGGGAAAGTTAACTGCTTTCTCAGCCTGTAGGTGCTACTACTCTGGGAAAGTTAACTGCTTTCTCATGTGAAGTTTTCGAGTGCTGGATGTGACTTCTGAATTTCAGTTTCTGATTGAAGATAACTTTAGAAATTTGGCTTCCTTCACATCTGGGATGGTGACTTTATCCAGATGAATTTTAGGGTCAGCAAAGTACTGTCACGTAAGTTCTGCGAGCGGATACACTGAGTTTTGGTGTCTGAAAAAGTCCACCTAATTCCTCAGCCCTATATTAGATCTTATTCAAAGCTGCAATTAATGTGGTACACTAGCACTGGTGGCTCCAACTGTGTAGAGTGCAGCGTCATTCACAAAAAGAGAGGACTGTTTCATAGAACTGAAATTTTTTTTTATACTGAAGAGACAGGAGAAAAGATGCTCCCCTGAGGTATGCCCAACTGCTACTTGTGGGTATCAGACAGCGTGGTGCCAACCTGGAATTGGAACAGCAGATCAGTCTGAAAGTTTTTAATACATAGAGGGAGATGACCTTGAAACCTAAGAATTCCTGAGTTCCACATGGTATGGTATGCTTCCTCCAGATGAAGAAAGAGAAGCACCACCTGTTGTTTGTTAGTGATGCCATTGCTGATGGCTGCTTCAAGAGAACCACCATCTGTTGTTTGTTAGTGATGCCATTGCAGATGGCTGCTTCAAGAGAACAACCACCATCTGTTGTTTGTTAGTGATGCCATTGCAGATGGCTGCTTCAAGAGACGCACCATCTGTTGTTTGTTAGTGATGCCATTGGCTGATGGCTGCTTCAAGAGAAGCACCATCTGTTGTTTGTTAGTGATGCCATTGCAGATGGCTGCTTTAAGACACACTGAATGGTCAACACTACAATGGTACTTGCCGAAACCACAACCTTCTTTGGCCAAAAGGCCATTGGTGTCAAGCTTCCGAATCAAGATGACAGCTGACCAAATTTTCCATTAGTTCACAGAGTCAGTTGGTTAGAGCGCTTTGGTGTAATGGAACACATTGGTAAAGAGGCCAAATTTCTAGGAGTTATTTTTGACCAAAAACTTTCTTAGCCACATTAAAAACCTAAAAACTTCCTGCCAGAAAGCTCTGAACATTCTGCGGGTCATAGTTCACACTGACTGGGGCACTGGTAAGAAAACTTTGCTGCACCTCTACAGAGCCTTGGTCCGTTCCAAACAGGACTGTGGTTGTGCTATGTATGGCTCTGCAAGACCGTCTTTCCTAAAACTCTTGGACCCTGTCTACCATCAAGGGCTTCGTCTCTGTCTTGGAGCATTCCCTACCACCCCTGTGTACAGCCTGTACGCAGAGGCAGGTGAACCCTCACTTCCCAGCTGCAGGCTGAAACTATCCATGAACTACTATCTGAGACTGCTCTCTGACCTGGAAAACTCTGCCCATGACTAATTGTCTCTAACTCTCAGTTTCAAAGCAAATTCGAAAAAAATATCAACTGTATTCCTCCATTTGGTCTTCATATGCAGCCTCATGCACAGAATGCAGGTCTAGACCTAGGAGTTGTGTCTGAAGTTTCCAGTTCAGCCTCTCGTGGACCTTTTCCACACCAGAAATTCCTTTCAACCTTGCAGCTTTTCACAAAGAATTTACCAGCTCTCTGGCATACAAAGTGTTGTTTGCTGATCTCTGTTCGAAATTCCCATCCTGTCAGAAAATTTTCACTGACGGCTCCAAGTCTGAAGATGGAGTGGCCTGTGCAGCCTATTGCCCTGGTGCTCCTTCTCAAATATTGTTTGAACATATTCCATCAGCTGCTTCTGTTTACTCTGCTGAACTTACAGCTCTGGGTTCTAGCATTGAAGATAATCTCTCAGTCTACAAAAAAAGGACTTTCTTTCTGGTTTTGTTGGATTTGCTGTCAGCTTTGAAGGCAATAGCTGGCCGTAACATCCAGCATCCCGAACTTTTACACTTTTTAAAAAACTTTTTTACCATGTTGAAAGTGGATGGTTACAACATTGTTCTGGCTTGGGTTCCCGGTCATGTTGGCATTGGAGAGGAATGAAATGGCTGATCATTTGGCCAAGAAACACCACAAAAGGGAAACTGTCTAATGTGTCTATCCCCTACACAGATCAAAAACCAAAAGTTAATGATTATGTCAGAGACCTCTGGCAGGAGGATTGGAATACACAAACGGATAACAAACTCTTTCAGATCTGTCCAAACCTAAAGGAGTTCCTCTCATCCACCTCTGGTGGTCGCAAAGAAGAAAACGGTTCTATGCCGGCTGCACACCGGCCATTCATATTTTACTCATTCATACCTTTTAAAGAGTGAAGAAGCTCCGTGGTGCAGCCTTCCACTCACAATGAAACATATTCTTTTGGAGTGTTGGGACTTGCGTGATGTGAGACACAAACATTTTACGGCAGATTCCATGAAAACCTTGTTCAGAGATGTTCCACCTGGTGCGATTTTTGAATTTTTGAAAGAGATCAAATATTTTTCATTGGATCTGAGATTTCATAGTGGAAAGATTCTTAACAAAATTTTGGATGGGTTTTTTTTAGAAGATGTATTTTAAAGAGTTGTGTGAATGAATGACTTGTGAGTTGATTTTAATATGGTGACAATCCTGGTACGACCCTTTGCGGTCGACTGGGCTATAAGCAACATTACCTTACCTAACAGACTGGTAAAGTCTTTTCTAGGTTCAGGGACAGGAATGACAAGTGCTTCTGCCATGAGGGTGGAAAGAACCCTGTGGTCTAAACGTAGACTTTAGAAGGGTCTGGAGACAGCTCTGTGTGAGATCTTTCACAAGTTGGTCATCAATGTCAGCAAGGCCAGGACCAGAACTGCTAAGGTTTGCCGATCCTATTTCAGTTCATTACTTGAAAATGTCAGATTGCAGATTTCTGGATCGTCTAAGGAAAAGCTACAGGGAGATCTTTCTTTCAGTTGTTAGTTTATCAAGAAAAACAAGATGATGCAGTTGTGAAGAATCTTTTTTGTTCACTAGTGGAGGCCAACAGAACAGCTGGTTTGTCAGTCATTGGAGTCTGCAAGTTTTAGGTGCTGAATGGACGGGTTGGTGCTTTTCCCTGTGATTCTCTTGGTAAGTTTCTGTACCTTTTCCTTCGGTGTTCCTGCAAAAAGGTCCCCATTACCTTTTGAGTAACCAAGGTGTTCAGATTTACTGCAGCTTTCTTTAGAGTTGCATTTCAGGACAACGAGAAAAAGGTCACTTCCGTGAAAATCATCATGAGACAGCACTCAAAATCCAGGTCAGTGAGGGGTCACATACATATTGACAAATCTAAGCAGGAAAATGTACCTTTGGAAGGATGGAGTTATGCTGGAGGCCCATCATTGAGACAACATAGATCCACCTCTGAAAAGACATCTTCAAAGAGTCTTATGGATAAAGTCTTCTTGCTACCCAAAAGGGGACTGTGCCCGTTAAAATCACCCACCAGCAAAACAGGTTGTGGAAGTTTCTCAATCACGCGACCAGATCTTGTTGACTGACAGATACAAATGGTGATATGTCAACTGACAAATACAAATGGTGATAAGTGTAAAGAACACACTATTATCACTCTATACAAAATGATTCTGGCAGCCATAAGACTGAACATACATATTTACGAATCAATGGGGCTGAATAAAAGACATATGGATGAGTAAGAAGACTCCTCCTGTTCCTCCATGTGCAGCAGGTGGTGCTGGCTTCAAGAAACCATTGAAGCCAGACAGGGTAAAAGATGACTGACTTGTAAATCAGTGTAGCCTGGAGAGTTGTCACCACAGGCTTCAGCTGCTGACATAGCAGCTGTAGCTCCTCAAAATATGAATCCATTTTGAATCAGAAGTATCAGGAATTATCCGTTCTGATATGACAGCAATAAACTCCACATCCTCATCCGAAATATGCAATACTGAAAAAGAACCTGAAACAACCACCACTGCCTTTTTCATAGGATGTACAGTCCCACTGGCTGACCGGGTGGCAGGCTGAGGCCCTGGGAGACGGTGGAGACTAGTGGGCCATCTCCACCATCTTGAGTTTTTCTTCTGGCCTGGGATTTGAGCTTAAGGAGTCGAAGGGAAGGAAACGTTTCCCAGAATGCCCAGCAGCAGAGGGTCTAAACTGCTGACCAGTCTGGAAGGAGGCAGTTTTAACACTTCCACTATGCGCAGGCGGACTAGTTGTAATGGTGGATTAAACACCTTCACCCAAGGATATTGATCATTATGTGGAGACTTTGATGGCATGGAGGACAGGTCTGTCTTACATCAGGCAGACATTCTGAAACCACCTTGACAGCAGCAGAGTATGACATACTGAAAACATTCTGATTACCAACAACCACTTTTTCTTGCTTCTTAAATTGTTTGGTAAATCCGTGGGGGTTAGCATCTCTTCAGAGATCCTAGTAAAGGCTGTTCTACACAATTCTTAGCTGCTGACAATGCTTGGGTCATCAAACAGCAAAGCTGACCACTCGGACAGTTAGATATCTTTGACCTCTCTTGCATCCTTGAATGGATCCTCAAGCATAGGCTCAAAAATGTTCCCTTTACTATTATACTATTTTATATATTTATGTAATGATTTTAGTTTTTCAGCAAATTTACTTGCTTACCACACTTTCTTTTGTTTTACTTTTCTACCCTTCGCTTGCTGCTATGGGGGTGCCGTGGATTCTTTTTCTGAACCCTTGGTGGTGAGAACACCACAGAATAATAAAGACTGTGGTGCATCTCCATTTCATGCCAAGGGAGCACAATCAGTTGTGTCTCCCTGATAAGTCCAATCCAGCGGACAAAGGCCAAGGAGCAGGCAATGTAAAGTTGATCTGTTTTCAGGAAGGATTATGTTGATCTGTTTTCAGGAAGGATTATGATGGTTCCCATATGCTGCTAGCGAAAGGTTTAACATTTATGATATATTTCCCCAATTCTATGTTCTCATTTGATTCTTCCCCCTCCAATCCCCCCTTCTCCTTTGTGTTTTTTTTAAAATCTGTGCCAAGTCATTAGTGCAATGACAGAGAAATTGTTAGCCTGTACTTGTTTTCTCCCACTACTAAACTGTTTATACATATATAGATAGGCAAAGATACAAGGGCAAAAATACAAGGCCCAGGGTGGGAAGAATCCTATAGATATCTCCACTGCCCGTACCACCATCGCTTTTTACTTCCTGGGATTTTTTCATCCCTGCAACACCCACAAGCTGCATGTAGTCCAAGCTTGCTTGCTCTGCTCTGCTTTGCTCTGCTTGCTTGTGGTGCTGTGTGTAGCTGTTGCCTGGCACAGGTATCAACATCAGCAGTGGGCATCCTGGGTGTGTAAGTCCCCTGGCTTGGCATAGCCTCTTTCACTTCAAGACCGATCATGCGTGGTTTCCAACCACATCCTCCCAGAGGTGACCCATGGTAACTGGGCAGCGTGAGCAGCACCCAGGCTAAACACGATGGATCTAGAGGAGTCAACCTTGATAAAAAAAAATCTGTCAAACCAAGCTCCAACGGCAGAACAGGCGAATGAGGATGCAATTTCCCAAAGGCTGTGCAGGCGGAAGAGAGTGACACCCTGCTGCAGTTCACAGTAGTGGAGGGTATGAGCATGAGTTGGGGCTTACCTACCTACGAATACAAAGAATGAATGCTGGCGGACTCTGCGAAAGAAACCTTTATGTTCAACGGAGACAAAGGCGGTTACAACAATGCACTGTGGAGTGCACAGAGCTAGATGAGGCATGTAGAACATCTAGGTCATCCACCGCATCCATCTCCATCTCCAACCATCTCGACCTTGTCGTGCCATTGGATACAGTTGGCTCGGACAAGAGAGTGAGGTCGACGATGCGCAAACTCTTCCTCACTTTAATCAAAGTCATTGCGCATGTCATCAGTCATCCTATCCCTTATCATCCCTTATCACCAAGTCCTGTGGCGATGGGCAAGCAACGAAGCAACAGGTGCGGGTACACTGGAAGTTGTAGCTGCAAACCTGCACACAGGCGGCTCAGGCCATATCGTTGACCGTGAATGAATCGGAGCAGCAGTGGAGGTAGGCAGCCCCCTGCACGACTGAGCAGCCCTTTTAAGGATAGCACTGCTCACCTCCATGGCATGAGGAAGGGGCTAGAAAAGGTGCCCTAAACATTGCCTGCTCCACATCACCCTATCCAGCATACTGCGGCTGGCGGGGACCCTACAGTTGCGGTCTAAACAAAACAGAAAAGAGAAAAAACGATGATTACTCCTCTGAACCTCGCCACATGAAACGTCCGCATGCTCCTTGACAGGGATGCCTCGAACAGACCCCAGAGATGCACAGCCCTCATTGCGAATGAACTTGCCAGATATGAGATTGACATCGCTGCCCTAAGTGAGACCAGGTTGGCTGGGGAGGGTGAACTCTGTGAACGAGGTGCAGGCTATACCTTCTTTTGGAGTGGGTGTGTGGACCCGAGGAGAGATGTGAGGCTGGGGTTGGCTTTGTGGTGAAGTCAACACCTGTCGGCAAGCTGGTTGGCCCGCCTAAAGGAGTGAACGATCGTTTGATGACCTTGAGGCTCCCCCTCTCACAAGGACAAAAGTTTGCCACCGTTGTTGGCATGTATGCACCCACCATGACCAACCCAAATGAGGTCAAGGACAAGGTTTATGAAGACTTGAATGATGTCATCCCCACTGTTCCCAGCGCAGATACGCTCATCATTCTTGGTGACTTTAATGCGAGAGTTGCAGCGACAGCACCACCTGGGAAGGTGTGATTGGAAAGCATGGGGTTGGCAACTGCAATAGCAACGGTCTGCTTCTTCTTCAGACATGTGTCGAACATGACCTGATAATGAACACCATCTTCTGCCTCCCTACTTGCAACAGGACATCATGGATGCACTCATGATCCAAACACTGGCATCTTATTGACTATGTCATCGTGAGGAAGAGGGATAGGCGGGACGTGAGAGTCATGAAGGCCATGTGCCGCGCAGAGTGCTGGACAGATCACCGTCTCATCGTCTCCAAGCTCAAGCTTCATGTCCAGCCCAAGAGACATCCTCAAGACATAAAACCACCAAAACGTGTGAATGGCAGTAAGCTCAAGGTCGTCCATCATACTGAATGACCTTGGTGTGGAAGCAGCATGGGGCGCACTTCGTGAAAACAGTGTACAGCACAGCTATGGAGTGTCTGGGGGCCCACAACCAGGTTGCACATGGACTGGTTCGATGAGAAATGCACTGAAATCCAGCAGCTTCTAGAGGAAAAACATCGTGCTTTCAGAGCGCACATCGACGACCCGCAGTCAACAGCAAAGAACGACGCGCTGAGAAACATCCGCAGAAACATCCAGCAACAGCTGTGCCAGATGCAAGAGTCCTGGCTGAGCAACAAAGCTGATGAGATTCAGGGCTTCGCAGGCAGGAATGACATGAAAAAACTTCTATAATGGCTTGACAGAAGTCTACGGCCCCACCACCTTGGGCTCATCTCCACTTTTCAGTGCAGATGGATCAATGCTGATCACAGATAAAGAGAATATACTAGAAGATGGGCTGAACACTTTGACAACATACTGAACTGCCTATCCACCATCAACAATGAAGCCATCGATCGACTACCCCCAATTCCGATTGATGAGACGCTGGACGCCATACCAACTTTGGAGGAGACCCAGAAAGCAATTTGTCTGTTATCCAGTGGCAAAGTGTCTGGCTCAGACGCGATTCCAGCTGAGGTCTACAAAGAGGATGGTACGGCTCTGGTGAAGAAACTTCATCAACTCTTTCAGTTTACCAGCGTCATGCCAGGAAACTGAACCATTTCCACACCACCTTCCTCAGAAGTCTCATGGGCATTAAGTGGCAAGATAAGATTCTGGACACTGAAGTCCTCACTTGTGCTGGCCTGCCTAGCATCTTCACCATCCTGATGCAGTCACAGCTTCGCTGGGCAGGTCATGTAGTTTGCAAACCAGACCATTAGCTGCCAACGAAACTATTGTTTGGTGAACTACAACAAGAAAAATGCTCCCATGAAGGCCAGAAGAAATGTTTCAAATGACAACCTCAAATCTTCCCTAAAGGCCTTCAACATCAGCCACACAACATGGGAGCAGACTGCCCAGGACAGAGAGACGGGTGGCGATCAGCTGTCCGCGAAGGTGCAGAGACCTGTGAAAGTAACAGAATTACTGCAGCTGAGCAGCACAGGATGATCAGGAAGACCAGTGTCAACAGATCTCCAACTGCCGCCACCATCCCCTGTCCATACTGTCCATACTTTTTTCCTTTAATTTCAAATCTTTGCCAAGTCATTCCTATAATGATGGAAGAATTGTTAACCTGCACTTGTTTTCCCCCACTACTTAATTAATCTGCATTATATATATATATATATATATATATATATATATATATATACCCTACCCTACCCCCCCCCCAAAAAAAAAAAAAGTCCAAGATTTTTTTCTTTCGTACTCTTCATGCAAGTCCCTATACGTGAAAAGAATATGTTTCACTGTGAGTGGTACATGACATGGAATGTACCACAGAGTTTCTTCACCTTATAAAAGATAAGAATGTTTGTAAAAGCAGCGGCCTGTATGCACATGGCACAAGACTGTTTCTTTCTTTACGTCCACCGTGGGACATGAAAAAAAAAAAACAAAAACTCTGTCAGGCTTGGTCAAATCTTGAAAAATTTATTGTCTGCGAGTGCCATTCTTCATGCCAGTGGTCTTTGACATAAACCTGGGCTTTGGGATTCAGATCTGTGTGAGGCATAGACAATCTGCTCAAGCAAGCAACACACACACACACACACACCACACACACACACACACACACACACACACACACACACACACATACTCACCGGTGCAGGCGAGGTTTATGCACACCTCCTGGAAACAGAAAAGATCATGTGAGCAGTCTCTGAAGGCAAATGAAGGAAAGGGTTGTCAGAAAACACACACACACACTCACACACACAGAAAGGTGTTGGTTGTGTCACTTCCACACACTCTACTGGATTGGGGGGGGGGGGGGGGGGGGGGGGAGGGGGAGCAGGCCAAGGAGGAGGGGGCCTATCAGCATGCCTGGATCCCATTCAGCACTATGTCCTGTCCTAGCCACCAGTCCATTTCTGGCAGCAGCCTGAGCAAGGGAAGGGAGGGGGTCTGCCCTAGGCTGGCCTCAGGCAGTCCTGAGGCAGACATGGTGGTGTGGGCTGCACACTCCTGCTGTTTGAACCATAAACCCTTGTCTTGGGAAGTCCTGGGGTAGTGGGTCACTAGTAAATCACACACATTAAACAGTTTGATTCTAGCATTGACAATCACACACGTTTACACTTGGTTCTTTTATTAGCAATCACAAATATTCAAACTTTGATTCACCCAATATCAAACCCTGCAAATACACACTTTTAATTTGTCACAAACCACACCTCCCATTTATCCAGTAACTTTGGTAAGGCAATGTTCCTTATAGCCCAGCCGACCGCGCAAAAGGCCATATCAGGGCTGTCACAGAGTTGACGTCAGCTCACAAGTCATTTATTAAAAAAAAAAAAAAAAAGAGAAAAAAACCTCTCACACAACTCTTTAAAAACACATCATCTAAAAACAGACTGGAAAGTAATCTTTCCTACATAAAATCTTAGATCAGATGAAAAATGTTAATCTCCTTCAGAAGTTCAAAGGTCACATCAGCTGGGACATCTCTGAACAAGGTTTCCATGGAATCTGCTGTAAAGTGTTTATGTCTCACATCATGCACATCCCAACACTCTAGAAGAATGTGTTTCAATGTGAGTGGTGCATGATACAGAATGCACCACAGAGCTTCTTCACCCTGTAAAAAGATAAGAATGGGTGTAAAAGGAGTGGCCTGAATGCAAACGACACAGGACTTTTTCTTCCTTATGGCCACCTCCGGAACATGGCAAAAACTCTTTCAGGTCTGGACAATTTTTTAAGGGGATTATAGCCATTAAAGTCACCTAACAGTAAACAAGGGCAAGGAGGTTCTTCTATCAGACTGATGAGGTCCTGACAACAAATCAAAACAGAAGATTGTAAATATAACAAGCAACCTGTAATGATTTTATGGAGAGTGACTCTGGCAGTTACTGCCTGAAGAGGGCTAGTAAGAGAAATAGGGCTAAACAACAAAGCTTTGTGGACAAGAAGGGCAATGCTGCCTGGTAATCCCAATGTGGAAGGCTGTGCAGGTTTCGAAAGAATATGGAAGCCAGAAAGTTTGAAAGTCTTCTGGCTTTGAATTTTTGTTTTCTGAAGAGCTACTACCTGAGGTTTAAGACCACGACTCAAAAAGCTGCAGCTCCTCGAAGTTTGAGTTTTGAACCATGGATATTCTAATGGATTAATGTACTATTGATGGCGCAGAGGACAGACAGGAGAGAAATCATTACATCTACCCCATAACTATCACATACACTCACATGTCCATTTATCCAGTGATACATATTCATTCATATCTTCTTACCTTTCCCTCTGTCTCTTGTGCCTCTGGCTCTCCAGGCGCTTAAAGTATGCGTTTGTCCTGTAATCTATAGAAGTGTACCGCTGTGGAGGACGGGACCACCTTCCTGATCTCAGTACTGTGCCTACCAAAACAGAAAAGACACACTTAGTTTACCCCACCAAACAGGTCTTGCACTTAGCTGTGATGTAACTGAACAACGAAACCCATTCAGACAAATGGACTGGTTTAAGCAATCCACTGTCAATCAAGTCTTCCTGCCCTAGCAGACAGGATGTATCAATATGAATAGCCAAGAAACCAATCCACCTATCAAATCACCCAACACAACGGCCTAGAAGACAGACATGGGGTGGGGGGTGGGGGGGTGGGCTGAAATTTTACCCATGGCCACAGCGCACACAGCTGCTGTGAAAACCTCAGGAAACACACCTCCTGTCTGATGAGAAATAGTTTTCCTAAGTCAGAAAATGTTACTTTGAAATTCAGGAATAGCACACAGTGGAATTTCTCCCACCTGGTGACTGCTTTGTTTCATACCACCATGTGTTTTACAAAACGAGCTTTGGCACTATTCTAATACTGAACAAATAAGTAGTGGGGGAAAACAAGTGCAGGTTAACAATTCTTCCATCATTATAGTAATGATTTGGCAAAGATTAAAAATTGAGAGGGAAAAAAAAATTTGAAGATGAAATAAATGGGAAAATGTATATCAAAAAAACCCCTTCACTAGCTGCATGAGGAAACTATTGCAATCCCTCCCGAAGACAGATCTATATGTATCGCCTGCTCCGAGGCCTTTCGTCCGCTGGATCGACTCATCAGGGAGACATGGCTGATTGTGTCTGTGCTCTTGGCGTCAGATAGAGACACACAGTCAGTCCATAATTCTGTGGTGTTCCAACCGCCAAGGGTTCGAAAAAGAATGCAACAGCACCCCCAAAGCAGCCAGCGAAAGGTAGTAGAATTAAACAAAACGAAAGTTTGGAGAGGAAAAAAGTTTGTGAAAACTAAAAACATTCGCAAACAGTATAAAATGTAAGGGACAATCTTTGAGCCTATGCTTGAGGATCCATTTAAGGATGCAAGGGAGATCAAAAGATACGGAACAGTCTGAGTGGTCAGCTCTGTTGTTCAATAACCCAAGCATTGTCAGCGGCTAAGAATTGTGCAGAACAACCTTTTCCTTGGATCTCCTAAGAGATGCAATCACCACTGATTGACCAAACAGTATAATGCTGAACAAATAAGTAGTGGGGGAAAACAAGTGCAGGTTAACAATTCTTCCATCATTATAGTAATGATTTGGCAAAGATTAAAAATTGAGAGGGAAAAAAAAAATTTTGAAGATGAAATAAATGGGAAAATGTATATCATAAATATGAAAACCCCTTCACTAGCTGCTGAGAGGAAACTATTGCAATCCCTCCCGAAGACAGATCTATATGTATCGTCTGCTCCGAGGCCTTTCGTCCGCTGGATCCTCTCATCAGGGAGACACGGCTGATTGTGTCTGTGCTCTTGGCGTCAGATAGAGACACACCACAGTCCATAATTCTGTGGTGTTCCAACCGCCAAGGGGTTCGAAAAAGAATGCAACAGCACCCCCAAAGCAGCCAGCGAAAGGTAGTAGAATTAAACAAAATGAAAGTTTGGAGAGGAAAAAAAGTTGTTGAAAACTAAAAACATTACGCAAACATTTGGCACTATTCTGTGAGTACTACGCTGTTGTAGGTTACACACTGACACATCAAATCAAAGTAAGGCTGTCAATGTGATAAGCGCATCTCATTTCGATAATTACAACATTGTCAACTTTAGTTTTTAACACCCTCTCAATTCACAAATAAGGTCTCATTACTTAAGATACAGACAACACAAACACACTACTGATTCTTCGCCTCTACTTCTACATCAGACCTGCCAAGGCCGCAAAATAAAATGGCGAAAAATTGTCAACATTTTACATTTCAAAAGTAACATTCTAGATCTAAGAACAGCAATCATATGCAATATCACCAAAGCTGTTGTGAGGACTCTTCCCTGCAAGTAAACTTAAACAGCCAAAGTGTGAAACCAGTAGATAAGGCAGCAACATCACAATCATCTTGGCGATTTTTCTTCTGCTTTTTTTGTCTGCCTCCTCTGTTTATCAGTATTACTTAGCAGGCACCAGATTTACAACCATCTTCACTGGCTGAAAAGAAAATGCCCTGGCATTGTGACCAATCCATTATCACAGTTATTAGCAATCACCAGATGTAGAATATTCTACATCAGCTGAAAATAAAAGTAGCAGGCATTTGGTGGCTGAAAGTGGTGAGTAGACAGCACCAACATGTTTGAATAGTCTGAGCCAGAAAAAACCATAAAAAACGTAAGTTTTCTCCTTCATATTTCTGTCAGTAAAATAACCTCCCTAATTCTCAGACAAGTAATTAAGATTCTTACCTGGCACAGGAGCAGGAGCAGGAGCAGCTGGTTCCTCATCATCTGGAGAAACAAAACAGAAAAAACAAGTTTAAAGGTCTACTTTAGAGATTTTTGATATTTGTTAAAAAACAGGTCTACATGTCATATAACTACAGTATGGTATTCATTTAAAAAAAAAAAAAAATCGCCGGAAGAATTTAACAGGTAAAAAAAACGAATTTTGCACACCTGTTCAAACCCCGCACGGTAGACTGAAAAGCGTGGCGTCACTTGATGGAGTGGCCATCAGCTGCGACCTACACAACATGGTAACGCCAAGTGAAAACACGAGTTGGGATCCCCCACAGCTAAAAAAAGTCATGAGGGGGTGGCAGATCTTGTGCTGTAGGCGAGTGCAGCAGCTCAGCAGGAGACGGATATTCTTTGCACACATTTCCATCTGATCCAGATACTCGAAAGAAGTGGATTCAGGTTTGTGCAAACATGCCGGGCCGCTAGTTCTTTTTACCACGTCAGTTCCAGCTGGACCGCGGAAACGAGCTATTCCGACAATTGCCTCCCTCGAGACTTTGGTAAAGTCCGTATGCCTTTGAATGCTGTGTTCGGGCGTCCAGCTGGAACTGAATAGCTCGTTTCCGTGGGCCAGCTGGAACTGACATGGTAAAAAGAACTTTTTTTTTTTTTTTCAAAAAAGAACTTAGGTTCAAAAGGATAAGGTAAAGGCCTTGTAGAAACATCCCCAGAGTCACATGGGCTGTCACAATCATAGTCACTGCTTTTACATGATAAATTAAATTCCGAGCGAGATGTGCAAGAAACCATCAGAATCGCTTTCTGTCGCCGTCACTGACACTCATGTGATGTCACATCCAAGAGCAGTTAAGCCATGCCAAGATTTAGTTGATTACCTCCCGTTTTCTTGATTACAGGTGAAAATGCCCACTTTCGCGGATCGATTTCGTGTGATCGGGAGCGAATCAGATGTTTATTTTACCAATTTATCAAACATTTCCTATTTCTGCACAAGCTGACCAATTATCGAAAACTCTAAAGTAGATCTTATCAGACTCTAGCATTACTAGCATGACAACGATACCAGCACTGACACCATCATATCCCCTCCTCCCCCCCTCTCTTTCTGCTTTTAAAAACAAAGAGAAGCACGGACATGTTTGAATAGTCTGAGCCAGAAACCATAAAAACATAAGTTTTCTCTTTCATATTTTTTTTATTTATTTATTTTTTTTAATGCTGTCCCAACTTCTGCGCCACTCAGAGGCAGTGCACCCACGCCGCTCATTCCGACACCCCGTCCACAGCCACAGCCCAGTCAGCCCCACGCCGCAGCCCCAGCACCGGCAATCTGTTCAGTAAAATAACCTCCCTAATTCTCAGACAAGTAATTAAGGATTTCTACCTGGCACACAGGAGCAGGAGCAGCAGCTGGTTCCTCATCATCTGGAGAAACAACACAGAAAATACAAGTTTAAAGGTCTACTTTAGAGATTAGACTCTAGCATTACTAGCATGACAACGATACCAGCACTGACACCATCATACCCCCCCCCCCCCCCCCCCCCCCCTCCCCCTCTCTTTCTGCTTTATAAAACAAAGAGAAGCACCGACATGTTTGAATAGTCTGAGCCAGAAACCATAAAAACATAAGTTTTCTCTTTCATATATATATATATATATTTTTTTTTTGATGTCCCAACTTCTGCACCACCTCAGAGGCAGTGCACCCACGCCACTCATTCCGACACCCCGTCCACAGCCACAGCCCAGTCAGCCCCGGCACCAGCAATCTGTTCAGTAAAATAACCTCCCTAATTCTCAGACAAGTAATTAAGGATTCTTACCTGGTACAGGAGCAGGAGGAGCTGGTTCCTCATCATCTGGAGAAACAAAACAGAAAATGCAAGTTTAACAGACTCTAGCATTACTAGCATGACAACGATACCAGCACTGACACCATCATACCTCCCCCTGCTTTTTCCCCACTCTCTTTCTGCTTTATAAAACAGAGAGAAGAAAAAAGATTGCCAGTCAATAAACATTATGTCTGAACCCACTAACCACACACACACCCACACGAAATAACTAAAACAGAATCTTTAAAGCCAGTAAAAGGCCATGGTCACCATAACAAGGCATTAAAAAGGCTAAAGACTATGAGTCTATTTTACGATGATCAACGAGGATGATAACAAAGGTGCTCTGCAGTTCCATTTTTGGTTGAGACTGCAAAACAGGACTGTACTCTAAGTTCATTTTCATATCACAATTTGTTGTCATCCAGGCCTGTCACATACCTGCAGTGTTGCTCTGTGAATTTGAGCAACTCTCTCAGAGACGCTTCTATTAATTCAAGCCTTCCCAACTCAGCCTATAGCAAACTCAACTCTGGATAGGAGCCCATTGGGTGCAAAAACATAAAATAAATGGCTGTGACAGAAATCAAGCCAAAGACCTTTCAACTCAGAATTGATGATTTTTTCTACATATATGATGTGTTTAAATTTTTTTAAAGTTCCAGTGACTATGATGGATTAAAAAAACTACAAGTTCCCAACTCCACTTACTCTCAACTCTTCGGGCCCTTTTGGGGGCAGGGCCTGAAACCCTGCTGGCCTTCCGTTTCCGCTCTGCTGTCAAAGAGACACAGAAAAAAAAAATCATTGTCATTTACACCCGACACTATGGAAACCCATCTCTTCTCAATGATTTCAGCACATAACCTTCTACAGTTATCCTGCAGCTCAGAGGCAACTTGCGTGTGGCTGCTATTTTTTAAAAAGCCTATGGTGATTCAGCTTTACGACCTACGACACACCTGAATGGACTGTGACATTTCTAACTGAAGGCAACTGGTTTGTGTCACAGTGCATGCAGGCTTTCAATATTGTGCCTGCCCAGTGTCACCCATATTATTCGATTCACATATGTATCAGATGCAGTTTCCTGCTTTCTCTGTGTGTGTGTGTGTGTGTGTGTGTGTGTGTGTGTGTGTGAGAGAGAGAGAGAGAGAGAGAGAGAGAGAGAGAGGAAGGTATAGTTTTTTTCTTCCCCACTCCCCCTCCACTCATCTACCATTATCAACGCACACTTGTGGCGTAAAGGAGAAAACCTTTATCAACATTTTGTTTCCCTTTCAGAATCATTCTCCTTTGAAAACATACATCAATAATCTACCATTACATGTACATTACATTTCCTTAATTCCTTAATACCTTGGCATAACTAATCGGAATATGTTTACCACAGACAAAACACAGCACCAAAATGCCACCGCAACAATAAAAATCATGCAAACAAAAAGCTTATGATGTAATTCCCTCAAACACTACTAGCATGACACCAATACAAGCACTGACACCATCATCCCCCCCCTCCCCCCCCCCTTTTTCGCTTTCTGCTTTATAAAACAAAGAGAAGAAAAAATATCGCCAGTCAATAAACATTATGTCTGAACCAACTAACCCACCACCCGAAATAACTTAAACAGAATCTTTAAAGCCAGTAAAAAAGGCCATGTTGAATAAAGTTAAAACAAGAAAAAGACCAAGCATGAAACATGACCACAAAAAACAGTCATTCTTACCATGGCCATCACCAGCAGCACGCTCGATGTCCTGGCCTGGAGAAATAAAGAAAAAACACAGGTTGAACATAACACTCATCTACAAGTATCCATTGGTATATCATTACCATCTAACTCTCCATCACTTCAAATCCCCCATATCATGCCATTCTAATGATTTGTTTCTTGCCTCAACTCTCTTCCATCAAGATATAATTTCGTAATTGACTTACAGTTATACAGGGTGCAAACAGGAAGAACTTCCAAAACCTGAAACTATCGAGGATTTCTGATCCATTATTCACAGGAAACCACCCACTAAACCCCACACTAATGACAAATGACTAAAACATTGTGAGGACAGCATGAGTGAGAATTTCTCTCCCAAGGGT
>JADBJO010017579.1:0-37322 GCA_016801955.1 Conus betulinus | reverse complement strand
AGAACTCAATGTGCAAGCGGCCTAAAGCAAGGCAGAAGAGAGGCCGAACAAGAGGCACTTGGCTCGGGCCTTGGAAGAAGCCCCCTAAAACACTAATTAGGGGCAGACTCCCTTTCCTTGTGTGGACTGCTGGGGAGATTGCCTCCGGGAAAGGACACTTGGCGAGGTGTGAGGAGGCATGCCCCGAGGAAGTGCAACGGAAGACGAGGATGTTATGACAATGACGGACGACACGACGACGTCGACGACGGAGATCGACCGATGAGAGATGCTGATGATGGATGATGATAATCAACGACGAGGATGAACATGTGCCCTTTGTAGTTTTGTCTAATAGCATCATTTACCTTGCATTACGGCAGCATTACTTTCTCCTATTTGTTAGTATCATTACTTTTTATGGAAGTACTCATCTATTTGATATTTGGAGGCGGTCAGAGGAACTGAGGAGATGGAAAAATTTTCTCTTTAACAAATATAGAGTGGAAAAAAGTGGAGGAAGAGAAGGAGGTGAAGTGGAGGAAGAGAAGGTAGGAGGAGGAGGAGGGAGGATGGAGGAGGAGGAAAGGAGGAGGAGTGGGAGAAGGAGCGGAAAAGGATTTCGAGGGGGCGAGGTTGAGAATCATGGGGGTAAGAAGAATAAGGCGGAAGAGGGTAGAGGGAGAGAAAGGTGGGAGGGACGGAAGAAGGTTGTAGAGAGAGCTGGAGAGGGAGGAAAGAGGAGAGGGGTCGTATAAGCGAAGCGATGCAGTTCAGTATTAATAGAGAAATGAATGAAAGCTTGACTCTTAAATGGTATCTCTGCGCGGATCGAATCACTGTTGGTTTTAAAAAACAAACAAAACAACAACAAAATACAAAAAAAGGAGGGGGGGAGTTTAGTGACGGTCACCTATCAAGCACATCGACACCGAGGATCCGTAACCTGAAGGTCGCTTATACCGGTACCATGAGGTAAGCCCCTATCCTACATCAACATACCTGTCCCTCTCCCTCCACACAACACAACACACACACACAAAAACAAACACACACACACACACATAGTTCTCACATAATCATCACCTTTTCTTCTCTCCCCCCTGTTTAGCATTCATCCCATAAACCTAACCATCCCCTTCTCTAACAGTGCGTGCGGGGTTGTGCGTGAGTGCGTGCGTCCTGCGTGAGTGCGTGTGTGGGTGTGTGGTGTGGCTGTGTGTGGTGTGGGTATTTTTTGTGTGTTGTGTTTTTGGAGAGAGAGAGAGAGAGGAGGAGACCCGAGAGAGAGATTGAGTCAAGGATTGGCGAGAGAGAGAGAATGACGGTATACGCGCGGCAATCTGTGTGTGTGTGGTGTGTGTGTGGCGTGTGTGAGCGTATGTGCGTTATGGGCGTGCGTGAGTGCGTGGTGTGTGTGTGTGTGTGTGTGCTTATGAATGTGGCGCGTCGCGCCCGCAGCACGGGTCGCGCATGTACGAGCGTAAGTGTGCATAACGTGCGCGTTGAGAAAGCCCTCTCGGGGTCTTTTTGTGAGTGTTGTTTTAAATATGTCGCCCATCCCCTACCCAACCCCACCCCTTCCTTCCTGTCCCGTCTGTCACAAACTCCGCTTTGAAGTGAACGGACACAGCTCCTACGCCCCAAGCAGACTGGAACCGGTGTGTACGGGGCGCCGCCGCCCCGCTTGTTAGACCAGTTCACTTCCCCCCCGACTCTTACCCCTGGGACCGCGGGCGGGAATTGAGGTAAACACCGGTTAGCCTATCTACGGCACGTCAGGGAAGTGATGGCCTGGCGACATCCATCACAGCAACCACTAACATCACCGGACGAGAGAGGGGTTGGGACGATTGATTGATCCCGGAGCTGATAATGTTTTGGTGAGTGTGTTGTTTGCCTGGTGGGGTGGGGGGTTGGTGCAGAGAGGGTGATATGTGCCGGCCCGACAGGGATGCTGGCAGGGGGGACTAGCTGGGTGCTACTGTAACAAGTTCAGGTCAACAACCCCCCCAGCCATGACTGCATGTCGGGCTTTAACAATTGTTGATGGCGGTTAAAAAATTTAAAAAACAAAAAAAAAACAAAAAAAAAGAAAATGCAAAAAAGAGGAGAGAAAGACTAAAAGAACAAAAAAGTACGAAAGACTTTTACAACTCAACTAGCTGCTTTTCTGTTGTGCCACACCTTTTTTGTCTTTTTTAATCAGATCCCAAATTTTAAAGTATTTCATCAACCCTGCACACATTCTACCCCACCTATCTCTCCACTGTCCGCTGGCTTATAAAAAAAAAAAACAAAAAAATAGAAAGACAGAATAGATTCTTTTCAAAGATCTCAGCAAGATCCGTTCCCTCGTTCTGTGGCCAGCACACCCTAATCTCAATGTCAGGATTTTTCCACACCCCTTCCGTTGTACAACATGCACCAACATCCCCTCACACAATATCTAGTTCTCCCCCTTTTGCTTCCTTCCTTGCTTTCACTCACGAGTCACACATGACCCTACCATACCCTTCACGCCGCCACCCCACACTTCCCTTCTCTCTCAAATGAGAAGGTAAATCCTACAGATAATTCAGAAATTACATAGGTGTTTACAGATTCATTTCAGATGTTGAAAGGGCCCTGAGTTGTCTGCGGGGGGGTTGCCGCATGGGACCAGGAGGAAGGACTTCGCGTGGGGTGTTGTTGGGGCCGCCCGGTTTGGGAGAGGGACTGGAAAGGGACATTGATACGGAAAAACAGTTGGAAAAAAAGAAAGAAAAACCGTTTTAATTAGTCGCTACTTCCTACTGTAAACGTCTGGTTGCTTGCGATGCCGTCCGATAACACACACACACATCACCAGACGCAAACAGTCAAGCGCCGTCAGGCGCACACACACACCCCACCACACACACACACACACCACCACTAAACCACCCCCACCCCCCATCAACGATGGACAGGCAAAATTGGATTCAGACAGGTACAGACAATACGATCCCCAGTAACGGCCGTGGAGCCAATCACCACTCTGGATCGCAGTCTCTTGCCGCCAGTTCATCTCGCTATTCATCTACTGGCGATTTTTCCATAGTCCCTCCCCCCCCCCCCTAGTGTTGTTTGGTAAGTAGGATTGGCACACGATCGTCCGGTGACGCTTCTTCTATGTCCGGACGGTGACGTCCACATCTGTGGCACATGGCGGAACGGACAGGGCGCGTCAGGGGGTGGGGTGATGAGGGACATAATACTTGACCGAGTATTTGTTTTGGCTCGAGCTCTCGAACGGGACGGTGGCTTGCAATGAGGTCTTTGATAGCATTCCAATCATCATTGCACCAAATCAGACCTTGGCAATTCTCATATGGATATGCAAGAGTCGCAAACAGCTGTTCCACGCACGTGCGCCACACACACGCAAGCAACCGATGCACACACGCAAGCATGCACATCCACGTGGCGCACTATACATAATCACGCAAGGTAATATACTAAAAAAATCATTAACCAAAAACAAAACATAGGCATGCACGTTTAAGTGCGCGCATGACAACCACCGCACACACACATCACACTTGCCGCGCTGTGCGCGCGACGCACGCGCACCCAACAAACACACACACACATTCACCACACCACACCGAACACAACCTATTCACACGCCTCCTTTTTTCATTTTCCCCAGTGTGTCTCGTGTCACACATTTTTTTTCTTTTCTTCTAGTCTTCTCTCTGCTAGCTCTCTTCTCTTCTTCTTTCCTCTCTCCCTCTCTTTCAACACAGCACACACACACACAATCACCACGCCACACACATCACTATTTCACAAACCTATCATTCCCATCACTCTCATCTCCTAAAAACCCGCACTAGCCATCGACCAACTTTGGTAACGAGGTACTGCCCCATTTTAAACCAGACACGATGGTGAACGCGCTGACCTCAGTATCAAAGAATCTTTTGGGATATGCCCTAGCTCCTATTGGCGGCTGTTTCTGTGGCGAAGCGTTGTGAGTGTTCGCCGATGTGGTCACTGCGGTGATCAGTCGCCGTCATAGTCGATCAGGTCGGGGCGTCGGTAAGATTGAGGCATGATGGGCTCCGCGGCACAGGGGGGGGGGGCCGAGGGAGGGTGAAGAGGAAACAAATCAGTGGAAAAGATTTATTAAGATATCATACTTGTTCCAATGTCAAGTTTCACAAAAAAAAAAAAAAAAAATTCCACTTTAAAGTGTAATATAGTCAACTGATCAGAGTTGGATAGTAAAACAACAGTTCAGTGAAAGAAGATGAACTACCTTTCCAATTTAAATTTCACCAAAATTTCACTGTATATTTGTAAAAGTTCTTATGTCAGGTCTCGACAAGAGACCTGAGAAATAATCGTCCCGTTGAAAGATACAACTTTTCATCGAACTTTCACATAACCGGTTCACCTGGACACCGTGGAAACAATAATTGGAGTGAAAACTGGACTTCAGCTGGTGGTGTGAGTTTGTAGTGGATGGCGTTGAAACTGACGTTACTTCCTACTAGGAAGGATGAAGGTGAAATCAAAACCGTTTGTTTAGTTAGTTGTTTGAAAAACGGGAACAATCTGAGAGAGAGGAACTCTAGAAAAGGGGCAAAGGAATAGTAAGGCGCGTGGGGGGCGGGGGGGGGGGGGGGAGCGACATTTGGGCGACAGAGAAACGAACGAAACAAAGGGATAGAAAAATAAAAGAGAGATTGAGAGACATCCTGCTGCGACAGATTTGGAGAGAGAGGGGGATGGCAAGGGAGGGGGGAGGGGGGACGGGAAGGAAGGAGAGGGGGGGAGAAACCCCAAAAAGCAGAGGATGACGGAGACAGACTTCCGTTATCTCCCCAGCCCATTATTAATCTATCGTCAAAAGTGGTAGTAAGGTGAGCGCCTCTTTTCCTTCCCCTCCCTCTTCGTGCACCCCGGAAACCACGCGTGTCAGTATGCCCTCCCCGAATCACGCAAAGACGGGAAGACACACACACAGAGCAGCCCAGACACGTTTTATTTAGCTGTACGCCCACACGGCCACTATTTCACTTATGTGGGCTTTTCCCTTTTTGTGGGATTTTCTGACGGGCGGTGAAGATTTTTTCAATTTTTTTCCAGTCAATTTATCCCGGCTGGCGTGGTGAAGTTCTGGATGTTGGACTTTCAGGGTAGCTGCAACCAAAAACCAACAAAGCATCCGTCAGAATACAACTACACTGATGCCACCTCATGGAACATGCACACGCATCGGTATGTGTTACCCAATTCTCGCATGCTAGACAGATTTAAAAGCAACCACACATCGCACAAAATGAACACCTACAAACCGTGAGGATTTTTTTCCCGGAACGATTCTTAAACACCCCACACACACACAACACACACCACACCCCACACAAATTAACTTACACACAGAACACTACACACAATTGTGCGTAGTCACTTTTTTTGGCACACCAAGACATATAAATACAAAACACATTTCACTCACCCGGTTATGCAAAACAGAAAAGTACGCACACCTATAGAGCCATGCCACACGCACGCCCCCCCCCGCACATGAACTGACAAATTCACAAATATACCTATACCACACACAAATATGACGTACTCCAGCAGGATGCAAATACAGCAGCCCAATCGATAATACTCTCGTGCTGTACCGAATGAGCAGTTACGGTGTGAGCACACATGCGCAGTGTCACAAGTATTTTTTGTATTTGCACGCGCGGTAATTTATCTTTGCACCGCGTTTATATATGACAATAAAGATAAAAAAAAGAAAACAACTTTATAATACCTACTACAAGTGGATTGTAAATGACAACGTTACCACCAGGATGTGAAAATTGGATCATACAGCAATACAAATATGACATGAAACTTTGCCCAGCAACAGTTATATAAACCCCACTTTCTAACAGGGCGAACCAGCAAGGGGAACATCACATTACCCTGAAAATAACTGGTAGGAGAAAAAAGCTTTTAGCAACTTGGAAAAAAAGCCAAAAAAGCGACGAGTAAACACAACAACTTGAAAACCACAATTTAATGAGCCGAAGGGGAGTGGAAACACAAAACCCAAACATCACAGGGGCTGGTGAAAAACAGTACCTTTGTTGAAAACGAAAAGCAGAGAAAAACAGCTACAATCTGGAAAAATCACACCAGCAACGTTTTGAAAACAGTACAGCAAGTAAAAAACTAGCAACCACTAATATAACCCAGCGACAAATTTTACTTTAAAGCATTCGCCGCTAAGTGTAAACTCCAACAACTTTAATAATCGTGACAGCTCTGAAAAACTCACAGGAGACCTGAAACCATTGTTGAAAAGGGTGACAACTCGAAGCATGACCCAAGTGAAAAAAACAGCGACAACTTAAAAAGGTGAAAACGAAGTAAATCGACCCCGGACCACAAACCCCCGTGGGAAAAAGCAGTCAGTAACTCGGACTGGCCCCAAAGTGGGGGCGGTGCCGGGAAAACCGACGTACTCGTGACGGCAACAAAGTGAAAACCAGCACCCAGCCTACTCGCCGTGACTTGGTTTTTTTCCAACAAAGTGTACAATTTACTGACAGTACTACGGGACCAGCCACAAAGTGTAAACCAGCCAGTAAATCGGGACGGCCACAAAGTGGGGAAACCCATCAGCAGTAACTCATGGACGGCCACAAGTGAAATACCCCCAGCCAAGTTACCGCGTGAGGCACCAAAAAGTGGGTGAAAACGCGAAAACGCCAGTCACATACTAATCGGACGGCCACAAAGCAGTGGGGGGAAACCAAAGATGGCAGTTTAAAATCAGAACGGACAAAGTGAAACCAGCGGTAACTCGTGCGGCACAAAGTGGGGAAAAAAGGCTTTAGTAATCGTGTACTAGTCACAATATTGTTAAAATTCTTCAAGGAAAGGAGAAAAAAATGGCAGACTATTTAAACACATGGCTTCACCTCGCAAGTGAGGAGGACTGAGTAGACCACCAAACTATTAAAAAAAAATTGAAAAAAAGTGAAAGCCTTCTGCGTGACCATCAAATTCCAAGCCCGCATTTGCAGAAGACGTAGGTCTCAAAGCCTTTTTTCTCACGGCATTGCTGTATCGGTATCCGGGCGGTCACGGCAAGGGTTTCATGGGGCACTTCGCTCCTGTTCGAAAAATACAGCTGCTGTCCTTCTAAAAACCCGAATGAGGCGCGAACATGCTTTTTGGCTCCTCTAGCCTGTTGTGCTCCTAGGCCTTGAAGGGAACCACCATTGAGAAGTGATCACATAAACATTAAACTTGACAGGTTTCCAACAATACGCAAAGCCAATTCATGGACACACCCCCCCTAGCGTCATCCCGCTAATACGCAATTTAATACTTAAGTTTTGTGTCTGTGGGGGATATCTGTGTTCGGTCGAGACCTCCAAGTTACGACATGCAGCAAATGAGGACTAAACACCGACCGGAATTGCCGTTGGGACATACCTCCGAGGCAAGCGCCTTCTTTAACGTTCGCGTAAGACTCGTTTGATGAAACCGAAACATCCCGGACGAGACAGACACACAATGAAATACATTCTTGGGGGTTCACAAACAGCTCATGCTCACTCGATTAAAATGCTAGAGACTGGCAGTGAGCCGAGCGATGACAGCCTACCGTCGGAGGGTAAGAGTTAAGAAAAGACAGAGAGAGAGAGAGAGATTTTCGTTTTCAAACTGATGATGGATCGACCGCGAACGCACCACAACAAGCAAGCCTTCCTGTAAAAGTGCTTTTTTTCTGCATCACTGCTCCAAAGACTTGCCGCCCGGACCAAACGGAAAGAAAGGCCAGATAAGAGTTATGAAAATTATCCCGCTCCCTGCTGTCGGCCTCATCTTCTTCCGTTCAAAACATTCCCCCCCCTGATCAATGATGCATCAGGCCTTACGCCTGCCCGCGACAGGCCCCTCTGACCCATCGTTGCTCTCAGATCGAACCAGAATACTGTTAGCTGCTACGCAGGAAGGCGGGGTATTTCCCCGGATACCGGTACTCTATGAGTATAACAAAAAAAAAAGAAAAAAAAACTATTTAAAAAAAACACGAAAAAAAAAAAAAACAAAAGGACGTGGGTAATGCAAGGATATCAGACGGTCCCAAGGATTCGTATCCTCTCCCGGTGTGTATAAATGCGTTCGTGTATGACACAGAAGGAACAGGGCGTTAGTGTAGTAAGAGGGCTCTCGGTGACCGACTTACCCTGAGTTTTTTCTCTAGGCAACACAGCAGCAAGGAATCTTTGGCTGATTACTTCTCGCTGTTCCTCTTGTTATTCGTCCTGAACAGAAATATGAAAGCGACGGCTGGGTCGTGCAAGTCGTGAAGTTAATTACTTAATTCGTTCGTGTGGTGGTGGGTGTGTTTTGGTGTGATGTGGGTGATGTGTGGTGGTGTGGTCCGTGGTGTGTGACGTGCGCGACGTCTCCCTTGAGGTTCGGTACCCCGACGCTGCGCGCGACACCGCACGAGGTGTTGGTGTGCGAGGCAACTGGAAAACTCGTACGTGCCCGTGCCATTTGTGTACTGAGCCGTGACAAGTGTGTGCATTTCAAGTATAGGAGTCGAGCGTTGAGGTTTAGTTATGTTTGTGTCCGTGAGCTCGAAATACATTGTGAAGACCAGAACGCTGTACCAATATGTCTCAGGGCATTGCATTTTCTGTTGAATACTGTGAAACCACCTTCGCCTACATCGATGCATATTATTCGAACAATAGAAAAGGAGTGGCGGTTTGGACGTATAATAGCAGTCACGAAACTAAATGCTATGGATGGAAAGAAGAAGCGACCAGGAGCTCTTGACCGAGGACGCGCGGGGTTTTTGTTTTTTGGGGGGTCTTGTTTGCGCCCCCCGGCCCGCTTCCCGGTGGGGGTGGGGGCGAGCGGGTGGGGGGGTGGGGGGGTTTTTCGGTTCCCGGGGGCCGGTCGCGACTTTCTTTTCCTGGGTCTTCTGCGCTGAGTACTTTTGGCGCTTTTCGGTAGTGGATGAGAACCAAAGGGACAGTTTAGACGCAGGTCGTGATGCTTCTCGGATGAGATCGAGAGAGCCATTGGAGACCTAGATTTCGATGGCTGAGTTGTTGTGAGGGGGATGGGTGAGCTCGTAACTAAATCAATCTGTCCGCACTTTGAACAGATACACCTTTTCACCCATTGATTTGAACGCCACCACTTTTAGGCAAGATGAACCTAACATTTCCATTTCTCCCCCCCCCCTTTTAGAACTTCGTTATGCTGTTGACTTCTTAACACTTGGTACCCAAGTACTGGCGTTCCCGAGAACTTAACTCATTCCTGCCCCTCTGTGTCCAGCAAATAGATGGATTTACTCTCTCAGAATCTTTATCGTTTATATGGTCCATTTAGCAGCTCTCATTAGCGGTATTTTAATAGGTGATGCGAACGGTTTTTATGGACCGTTGTGTCGCACCCGTCCCGTTACACAGACACACATTTGGACTACTTCTTTCGACTTCAAAGATCTGTAGCCGGCTGGCAGGCTCCTATCATCAGCCCGTTGTGAGTTTGAAAAAACTCTTTGAAGACCCTGAATCTTACATAATATTCGCGCGAATGTAAGCCCACATGGGTGTTCTCCTTGAGATCAGGTGATGGGGAAAATATCAAACAACAATTATATTGAAAAAGAAAAAACAAAAAGTAAGCTCAGCTGGTCCCGCTTTGGTTTTAACAGCTACCACCAAGATCTTTTACTGCTGTCCTTAATCATGATTTGTTAGCACTCTGCTGCAACAAATCCTCTATTTTGGATATTGAATGGGTAAACAGTTGGTCGGTTGGGGTAGGTATATTGAAGCATAGTATAACGTTTGAGAAACTGTTTTTGTTTAGGAGGTCCGTATATTGGTCCGATATTCTTTTGGACAGTACTGTCACAATTATTTAAAAACAGCCAAAACAAACGTTTTGCATGATGAAAAAACAAGTTTTCAAGTATGTGACAAAAAGCTTTTTTTTTGTTTTAACAACTTTTTTTCTCTCCAGATCTAGCCCCCGCACCCGTTAGAGTGTTTTGCCGAATCACCGCCACCGACAGGTTCACGAGATCGTGGTCGGCCCCATGCCGCGTCCGTGGGGACCATCTCCAAACCAACTCGTCTTCGTCTGTGCTCGGTTACTATTTCACATCAAATGACCCCCTTTTCGTAATTTATCGTAAGTAAAACCGGAAACCAGAGCTCAGATGTTGCCGCTCTTCAGCGCTCATCGATCGGTTACGGCCCAGTATTTCCTCCCATACTGATCGCTTAGGCCTTTCGGTCGGCGGTTGTTTATACCCTGCACTAAAGCCGAAGGGAACAAATAAAGTCGACAACTCCTTTTAGACTTCACATATTGACCATAACAAGATTGGCCTATATGGATATCTTATGTATGGATAGAGATGTCAGATGAAAATAAGTAGTTAATGACCGTCCTTCACCCCAATCGATGCCCTGTACTTGTACGCCATTTCTACGGATCTCGTTGTTAGAATATTAAAAAGTGGCTTTATCCTCTTTGCTTTTTTCTTGCAATCGGCGTTTAAAAATTTAAAAAACTGATGTGTCCCCCCCCCAATATTCTAGTATGTTTTTGTTATAACTTCACGATGGTCTCAGTCCATGAGTTTTTAGATCGTCACCTACGTCTTTAGGACCTGAATTATCAGGGCCATCCCAACAAAGACTTATCTGTCTCCTTTTTTTTATCCAGGAGACTATTAGGACTTTAAACCATAACATTTGATTTATAGGTGGACTGTGAGTCACTGTATATTGGTGGTGGCAACTAGTGGACCTCCGGTTAGGTGGACTTTGGAGCACGTCTTACCGGGAAGGTGCGACTGGAGTAGTTGTAGTTGGTAGGGGCAGGAGTAGGTGGATTTGTAAGGGCGAACGCGGTAGCATTATTCGGTGGTGGGACTGGCGTAGTGTGTATTGGGTTAGGGGTGTGACTGTGGCAGTAGTCATGTGTATTCTGTTTCGTAGGGGCGACTCGGAGACTTAGTGTTGTATTTTACGGTCGGGGAGGGGAGAAGGGTATTCTGATAGGGGGGACTGGGTTTTAGTAGTAGGAGTCTCGTAGGGAAACTGCTAGTAGTAGGGACTCTGGTTGTTGGACTGGAGTGGCAATTGTGGTAGGTGGACTGGAGTAGTGTATTCCGGTTAGGGAAAGATCAGTGTATTTGTAGGTGGACTGGAGTAGTGTATTCGTGGTAGGTGGTACTGGAGCTAGTGATTCTGGTAGGTGGAATGGAGTAGTAGTAGAAGTAGCTAGTGCGTTTTGGTAGGTGGACGGAAGCTATACGCAGGTTGTTCTTTGGTAGGTGGAATTCTGGACATATTGTTAGTTGTTTGTATTGGTTGGTGGACCTGGAGTGGTGTTCGGTAGGTGACTGGATGTGGTGGTGTTCTGTAGGTGGACTGGATTGTGGTGTGTGTCTCGTAGGTTTGACCGGTTTAAGTGGTGTAGTCGTTGGTTTTAGGTGGATCTGGTAGTATATCTCTTGTAGGTGGAGGAGAGTGTGTTCCTTGTAGGTGGGTACTGGATCGTGTGTTCTGGGAGGCGGACGGTCAGATCAGTAGGGTACTCGTCGTGGGGACTGGTAGTACAGGTAGTGTAGCTTTCTGGTTATGGCGGTATTTTTTTTTCTGGAGTGATAGGTTATCTGGTAGGTTGGACTGGAGTAGTGTGTGGCGTGGTGGGAGGGTATAGTGTCATTCTGGTGGGGGCATGGCCCCATTTCATTAGTGCGGGTTTCTGGTAGGAGGACTGGAGTAGTGTGTTATTTTAGGGGACTGGCTAGTTAGTGTTATTCTGTAGTGGACTGGAGTAGTCGCATTCTGGTAGGCGAGGAAGGAATTTTTTAGGGTTATCGTGTAGGTGAAGGAGTTAGGTTGGTACTGGTGGTGGAGGAGTAGGTGTATCCGGTATGTGTGACTGGCGTGTGATTTGGTAGGTGGATGAGAGTGTAGTATGGTGGGCGGACATGGAGTAGTAGGGTTTCTTGGTCTTGGGAATTGGATGCTACTGGAATCGGGTTAGTGGACCCGGAGAGTACTTTTTTTTTTCTTATAAATCTGGTAGTGGACCCGGATCGCGTGTTATTACTGGTACGGTTGACACGGAGTGGTGTATGATGGTTAGGTGGGCCATGGGTGGTGTATGTTGGGGTTAAATTGGAATGGGTGTGGGGGGTGTGTGATGTGGGAGGGAAAACTGGAAAGTGGCCCGTTTTATTCTTGTAGGGTGGAATGGAGTGGTGTAAATGGTAGGTGGAACTGGAAGGTTAAGTAGTGTAGCTGGTAGATTGACTGGAGTGGGTATGCATGTAGGGGACTACTGGGGAGGGGTGGTTTGTATGCTGGGTAGGTGGACTGGGACATTAATGGTAGGTGGAATGGAGGTGTATGATGGTAGGTGGAATGGGACTGGTGTGTAGCTGGTAGGTGGAATTGGAGTCTACTACTAATTGTAGGTGGACCCCCGGCTCTTTCGTTTACCAAAGTAATATAATCTTCGGCGGTGGCACTGATGCTGGTTGTTTTTTATTTCGATGGTATGGTGGACTGTGTTCTATTACTCCGGGTGTATGCGGAGCTGCTGGAACTGGACTGTGGGGTATGCTGGCCTAGTTGCGGAACTGCCGTGGTCTATATTCTGTGTAGGTGGACAACGGAGTACGTGCAGTCCGGATGGTAGTGGTCACAGCAGGGGGGGACACCCCTGGTAATTTTCCTCTGGTAACCCCGCGATGATGGCTCCTAGTAAACGTTGGGTTTTTGTGCTATGAAGAGAGGGATTCACTACTGCTTCCGGCATTTCCCACCTCCTTTATCCGGTCCCATTCCCCGTCTATCTACCCCCTTTCAATTTTTACCCCCCCGGTCCGATGTGATATTCACCATAATGCTACCAGCAATCGGAAATGACCTTGGCAACAAACTATATTTCTGTCGCCAATAAAAAAAATTATTCGTATCTCGCTGATTCCGGCTTGTTCGACACTCCCTGAAAGTGTTATAAGATATGTCACACACAGTAATCCGTTGTTACTTTTCTCCGTATGAATTTGAACACTTGTTGAACTGGTCGAGTTGATAATTTTTCATGCTTTTTTGTCCCATGTGTTTGTATTCTTTGCTAAGTAGGGCCTCCCTTTTTTTTTGTGTGATTTTTACTAGCTTACCTGTTTTTTATTTCCTCAGATCATCGTTCAACCCCTAGTCATGCTGAGGTGTCGTTGACTATAGCGGTTTGACTTCCAACGGTTTCGTAAGCTGGCTATTCACATATTGTAACCCCCGACTTCACACGCAAGATGGATAACGCTCATATCAGCCCTGTGACACCACTCTTTTCATCTGCGAACTTAGGAGAGGACCTGGCCTCGGTCTTGTTGGGAATTCATTTCATGTGTATTTACACTTGGACCCGGGATCTCTTATCACTCTTGGGCTCTTATCTCGAAAATTAATGTTGTTTTTTTTTTGATAGGAGGACTGGACAATGCGCTTTCTCCCCGTCCCATTACAGAAATTAGAACTTTGGTGTACAGATGATTTGTGATTGGCTGATTTTTTGTCACACCTGTGGGGATAGCGATAGCACTCCTGTAATAAGTTCTGCAGTTTCCCGAACGTGATGATAAGGCATGGTTCCTGTGCATTCCAACCTAAATTGCTCTTTCTTTACCCGCCTTTCACGCAGCAGCTCATGATTACTTAACAATTTTTCTATCTTTTCCCAAGGAACTCTTCTCCCTCCCTTCTCCCCCCCCTCCCGTCTCTCTCTCTCCTATCTCTTTTATTTTCTCTTTTCTTCATCTCGCCTCTCTTCTCTCTATCTATCTCAGTCAACTGAAGTATCACATCATGAAGAAACTGTGGGTTTATAACAATGGAGGTACAAACTGTGGCGGGTTTCTGTTTTTTGTGACAGCTTGAATTAACGAGTGCATTTAAGGTCAAATCAATTTAGTTAGGATGAAAAAAATGTACAGCGAAACTGAAGATGTTTCAATGTCAGGGTTTAACTAATTGATAGTAGCATGTGGACAATGCTTTAACTCTACAAACACCACACACACACAACACACACACACAACACACAAAACTAATATCTACGTGAACATCGCGTGGACGACGTTAGAAAAGCCATTCTAGTATTAGATAGTTAATTATATAGTCATATTATAATATATATAAATTATATATATATATATATGATTATGTGTGGTGTGTGGCTTTGGGTGATGTGATGTGTGTATGTTGGTACGTAGTGTATTGTATATAAGCCAAAGGACAAAGAAAGACATACGCCTGAAATAAATAAAGCACCATTGCGGGCCACTGACATGTGGCTTAGTGGTTCAGGATCGGAACATAACTCAACAAACTTATGCTCTAAATGATCATATGGTTGTCCCCCCCCCCCCCACAATCCAAAATCAATATTTCACGTTGCTCATTCAGGCATAGTCTGACGGCCCAAAAGACTTCATACCAGGGCCAGTCACTCGGTTGATAAAACAATTAACAAAAACAAAACAAAATCAAACAAAAATGGTTGATATACGCTTTAGTAGTGCAGACTTCAGATAAGCCTGCGTTAAACAAGAAAGTAAATTTCGCTCGTATGCAACTTTGAGGCCACATGTAGTTGTTGGGCTGGGTAAGATTCCCCTGGCGTCACTGAACTATGACACCGCCCTCACGATTTTCCCTTCATTACAACCAAGCACTACTCACACGCACTACCATTTCCAAAGGTCTCACACTTGATGTTTCCTCACTTCCACGGCCTTGCGGCAAGCGAAAGTCGTCTAGCCGCAGGAGAGAGGATGACGTGATGGCGCCGAACGCCGGAGCGAATTACAGCATGTCTAACGTAGAGCGTCATCGACCAGGAGGGAAGGTGATCTCGAGCTGGATACATGCACTTTCACTAACAGTACTATCGGGATTTCATCAAAAGGGTGAAAACAGGTACTCGGCTGACCCATCGTCGATTAAGTTCAGCTTCGGTGTAAAAAAAGAGATTCGTATGCGGTGAGGTTGTGCCGTTGTGCCACGTATGGGATCAGGCCACTATAGACTCTGACCAATCTTGCGCCGATATTGGAGAAGACTGATTAGCTCGTTTCTTTGTTTTCATTGTCCTGAATATCATGCTTGCCATGAAGAAAGAACTACGCAAAGGTCGAAACGCGTCGTGATTTTCTCTTGTAATTGTTTGTCTCTGTTCACTGGGGCGGGTGTTACTTTAAATTACCTTTGAAAAATGTATTCAATTCCCGCCTGCTTTTCGCCTCAATTGCGAGAAATTCGAGCAGGGTCTTTCCTGTTTGTGTATCGATCTCAGTGAGTCAGATACATCACGAAATGATGCAGGTCATTTGAGTTTGGACTATCGATTTCTCACAGTGTCAGATACCATCCACGAAATGAGCCAAGCGTCTTCTCTGTGTGTTATCGGCATCCTCAGTGTCAGATACGTCACGAAACTGAGCAGGTGACTTTCCTGTTTGTGTATCGATCTCAGGTCAGATACATCACGAAATGAGTCAGAGTCTTTCTGCTTTTGTGTATCGCATCTCAGTGATCAGATACATCACGAAATGAAGCAGGTCTTTCTGTTTGTGTATCGATCTCAGTGTCAAGTACATTAGACACGGAATACAAACAGCGTCGGTGGAAAAAGAGGGTCAGGTCGGAGGGCATAGGACTGACAAGGAGTGCAAGGGGGGGGGGGGCGGGTTTCGGCGGGTGGCGAGATGAACGAGGAAAAGAGGCGAGAAACTGAAGCGATGGGCTTTAATGACGAAAAGCCGCTGGGGTGGAGGGGGAGGGGAACAGGCGCGAAAGAGCTGGGAGGAGAGAGAGAGAGAGGAGAGAGACAGAGGACAGAGACAGAAAGACTGAGACAGACAGACAGACAGAGACAGAGAGAGACAGAGAGAGGAGACCGAGAGAGCACGAGAGAGGGACGGACAAGAGACCACAGAAAGAATGATGTATCAGACCAAGACACCATGCATTGTTTTGAGACAATAAGAATGATCCGGGGTGCAAACACACACACACGACATGCTACGTCCACACCACACACAACCAACACCACACTGCACAAACACACACTAGAGAGAGAGACACGATAACACAATGATCCCCCCGAGGGAACAAGGAGACACCCACACGCAAGACCTAGAGAGCGACGAACGAGAGGAGAGAAGAGAGAGTGAGGAGATTGGCGTTAAGGCAGATTTGAGGGGGGTGGGAAATGGCTGGAGAAGAGAGGAGAGAGTCCCATAGTTTGAAATTACGCGAACGAGCGGGAGGAGGAGTCCCGACAAACTACGCTTTTCTTGACATGCTAGCTGTCGCCCATCACAGTATGCAAAGTTCCCTTGACAACTGATCAAAAAACACGACATGCCAGCCCTTAAACAGCATAACGTTACACTGTCATTGACCCAAACGTCACGATAACGCAGTGACATCGTTCCAAGCGTGACACCCAGCGTGACACCGAAGCCGATAAACGCCGTCAAATTCTCTCCTCTAACTTGAGAGAGCGCAGCCAGCCCAAGGGAAAACACACTGTTGGTAAGCAAATAGCACTTCGAACGACCCACAGCGACCACCCCATCAAGGACCTGTCAATTCGGACTCCCAAACCTCTGACAGTCCCACGAACAGCGAGTGTCAGGCGAAAGTAAGGTAATGTTGCTTATAGAGCCAAGCCGACCTCAAAGGGCCATATCAGGGCTTGTCGCCGCGTTCAAATCAACTCACCAGTCATTCAACAAACGACACAAAACAGAAAAAGAAATAAAGAAAAAACAAGAGAAAATTCACACAACCCTTTGAAACAAACATTCAAAAAAAAAAAAAAAAAAAAAAAAAACAAAAAAAACACGGACATTTGTTAAAAAGTCTTTTCTCCGTAAAAATCTTAAGATCAGATAATAAAAAATAATAAATTGACTCTCCTTCAGAAATTCATCTGGTTGGGTACTTAACAGGAAGGGGAAAAAAAAAAAAAAACAACGCCGCACGAAACGACCAGCACGCGGCAGGCACAACCGGAAGGGTTAGACCACACACACACCACACTACAACACACAACACACCCATAACCACACCACACATACACACCCAAACATCACACACACAGACACAGATCATGACATCGATACCGCGCGTGACACTGCAACCACGTCCACTCACTGCGCTCTCCTGGATCTGGAAGCGCAGGATGATGGTCCATATCAGCCTCCCAGAACGGCAGACGTGTTGCCGTCTCACGCTGTCCCCTCTGCCCCGATTGTTCTCGAATACACCTGCCACACATCAACCGGCCTTTGCACGGTCAAATGATTTTTGCAAGTACTCTTGGTTTTAGTGACTTTATCTGGTGTGGAACTGACTTTTTTCCCGCTCTCTCCTCAATCTTTCGCTTTATCGTGTTTACTATTTCTTGACTTGCTCATCTTACAACCTAGCATTATGTTTCCTGTGTTTTTGTTTTGTCTGTCCTGTCTGCAAGGTAACTCAGGTATACATGGGAGGGTAAACTAACTGAGTTATTCAATGGTGTATGTGTGGCGTGTGTGTGTGTGTGTGTGTGTGTTGCTCGTGTGTGTGTTCGGAGTGTTGTGTGTGTTTGAGTGTGTGTGGTGCGTGTTTGCGCGTGTGTGCCGCGCGCGCGTGCGTGCGTGCGTTTTTTCTTTTTTTTTTTTGGTCGGGCAGTATCTGAAAGCTTATATATCGATCGTTTCTTTGTACAGAGTTCGTTTTTAGGTCGTACTACAGAGGTTGGAAGGGATCGGTAGGTGGTCAGGAATGCGTTGTTACCCTGCGGAAGTATCTACAGAATCTTGTTAGGGTCGTGTCTACCAGATGTTTTTAGTGTCCATGTTTACCCGTTTTGCGTACTAGGATCAGTACTGACACGGGTAGAAAAGGTTGATTGGCAGAATCATTGTCTACAGGGTTTTTTTTTGTAGGGTCAGTTACCTCCAGGCCTGTTCATTAGGTCAGTGTCTACAAAAGTGGTATGCGGATCCAGTCTCCGTCTCAGCAGCGGGTTGCTTGTAGGGATAGTGTTTACGACTGTTGTCTTTATAGGGTTCCGTACTTTCAGGGTTGTTTGCAGGGTCATTGTCATACACAGGTGGTTGTTTGTAGGGTCAGATGTCTACAAAGGGTTGTTTGTTGGGTCAGTGTCTACGGTGATGTTGTTTAGGGTCTGTGCTGACAGGGGTTTTGTAGGGGTCAGTTGTGCTACAGGGGTTGTTTGTTTGTAGGGTCAGTGTCTACACTCACAGGTTTTGTTTGTAGGTTCAGTGTCTACTCAGGGTTGCTGGTGTAGGTCAGTGTCTACACAGGGGGTTTGTATGGTCATGTCTAAAAAGGGTCAGGGTCTTTTGTAGGGTCAGTGTGTACGTGGCGGATTTCAGTGGTGTCTACACAGGGTTGTTTTGTAGGGGTCAGTGTCTATTACAGGTTTGTTTGTTAGGGAGAGGCTTAACCAGGGCTGTTTGTAGGGTCAGTTTACACAGGGCTGTGTCTGTAGGTCTGTCTACACAGGGTGTGTTTGTAGGGTCAGTGTCTACACAGGGGTTTTGTCGGTTTGTACTACACAGGTGAGTTTGTAGGGTCAAGGACGACACATGGGTTGTTTGTAGGGTCAGTGTCTATACCACAGGGTTGTTTGTTAGGTCACAGTGTCTGCACAGGGTTGTTTTGTAGGGCGTCAGTGTTACACAGGATCGGTGTTGTAGCGTGGTCAGTGTCTACAGGGTTTGTGTGTAGGGTCAATGTCTACACGAGGGTCAGTGTCTACATGGTGTTTGTAGGGTGCTACATGGTGTCTGTCGACACAGGTTTGTTTGTAGGGTCAGTTCTACACCGGCACAGGGTGTTTTGTAGGGTTCAGTGTCTACACAGGGGTTGTCTGAGGTTATCTACCCAGGTGTTTAATGGTCAGTTTCCTACCGGGTTGTTGTAGGGTCAGTGTCTACAGGTTGTTTTGTAGGGTCAGTGTCTACTACTTCTGTAGAGGTCGTGTCCTACAGTGTTTGTAGGGTCAGTGTCTACAGGGGTTGTTGGTGTGGGCCTGGCCGATTTATCTGGCGGGATCGGTGTTTACAAGTGCTGCTGCGTGGTCTGTTTTGCATGGACAGTGCGGTGTGGACAGGATTGTGTTGAAGGTCAGTATCGTTGGGAATTCGTGTTCACAGGGCTGGTTGTACTGTACCTGGTCCTCATGTGACCCGCTCTCTGCCGGTGGCTGTGACCAGACGAAACTGGTGCACCGCTGTGTAATTGCACAACCAGAACGAGTGGCGAGTATGAGATGGTATTAATGCCACTCGGAGGGGACGGGGGGGGGGGGTGGTGGGGGGTTGGGGTTGATAGGGAGGTCGGCGCCGAAGATGAGACATTATAACAACTCTAACATAACCTTACAATGAAATGAAAATATTGAACGGCTGCTGTATCCGTTGGTCAACATAATGGCAATGAGCGCGTGTCCCAGGAGAAAGGCCTGGTCTCGTCGCTCGTTATCTGAACAGATGACGCCTTATGGAGAGAGCTCAGAACGGGGATACGCCAGAGCTTGTGTTTTACGTGAGTGTTTTAAGTAGAATGTGCGTTTCCTTTGAGTTGTGCATAGTGATGTAGTCGAGCGCGACGTGCATGTTGTGTGTGGGTGTTGTTTGTGTGTAGTGTGTGTTGTGTGTGTGCGCGCCCGCTCGTGCGTCAACAAGCCGCGCGCGCGCGATGGCCATGAGCTGGTACGTTGAGCACTGCACACATACTAAAAGGTGCACAAGCCTGCGTCATGCGCGTGTGTATCCATGCTTGACACGTGAGTGTGTAGCCCACATGTGCGCTGGAATAATGAGCGCGCGATGAAGAGTATTGAGACGAGAGAGAGAGAGATAGAGAGAGAGGAGAGAGACAGACAGAACATACATACAGACCGAGACAGCCGTACAGACAGGACAGACAGACAGACAGAATTATCAGGAAGGAGGTAGGGTAAGGTAATTGAATTCTCTTCGCAGCCGGCACTACGGCCCCGTGCAAGTGGGAAGCCTGACCATGGACTACACAACCTTGCCCAGCAGACATTCGTGCGACTGGTGCGTCATGTTTCCCTTCATACATCATTTCCCCTGTTCGCGCGTGCGTGCATATAGGTATGTATCGGGGAGAAGTGCAGAGGTCAACTAATCGACTGCTAGCGAGCTGGCTATGTCATGGGGAGCGGAGATAATTGATGATTAGAGAAGGCGTACACGCCGCGCCTTGTCCAACTCGGCAAATAAGGCCACGGAGAGTCTGATACTGCTGTGAAGGTTTGCTGTGCGGGTTGTTTTGGGATGGTTTGGTGAACTAATAAAAAGAGTTAGGTGGTGATGATGGGTTGTGTCAAAATTTCAACTATCAAACCGTGATTTCCTGTCACCTGGTAGCATATCCAGTACCTGCGCTCGCAGTACGCGCCCAGAGAAAACCCCCGCGAAAGTGGTGTAACGGGTTGAATTTTGTTTAACTGTCGCTAACCCTTCCCCAACCCGCCCGCACAACGTACCCCCCCCCGAGCCCCCCACCACCCGCAGGACGGGGGGGCCCCCCGGGGGGGGCCGGGCTGCCACCCCGAAGGCAACCTCCGGAACCCTCACCGCCCCTTCATATAACTTCCCTGAAAGGGGGGGGGGGGGGGGAGGTCTTAACGACGCTCGCCTAAGATTGCTTTAGTTGATTACTAGTCACTTCCCGCCTGTTTTCAAGTAACAGTTATATCAGAGACAGTTCGTATTAGATGCTGTATAACATATATGTATATTCAATAGGCTCTTTCACACGACTGAAAGAATGAAATACTTGTCTTAGCTTACGACACTTCCTTGCAATTCAAATGAACAGTGCCCGCCAACGAGGTGTAAAGCACCAGGGGGGGTGTGCGGCTGAAATCTACAATCATAAAAGGTATTTCGCTGTAACCCGAACGGGTGCCATGCAACAGTGGACAAACTAATAAGTTTTTGTTTGGCGCAGTTACTGGGACATAAAAGATCCCTTTATATGATCTGGAGATCAACATGATTAGACCTGTTCACACGGGGGAAAGCAACACCGGGTGCACATCGGCGGCCAACTAGCTCAGAGAAGGGGGGGATGCTAATCGACTGACCAGGAGGGTGAGGAACTTAAATCACGGACTCGGGACAAAGAACCGCAGCTTTAAGAAGAAACTAAATAAAATACATAAAAAGGACAGATAGTTTTGTCATCTGACTTTACGTCGGTGTTTGTTCGTTTCTGTTTCTTGTGAAATACACAGGTGTGGAAGGAACCTGAGTGGTTGGTAGGGTGAGGTGGGGGGTGGGAGGAGCAATGCAAGGAAAACAAAAACCAAAAAAAAATGCCTAGGTCAACTATTATACACATGGACTCCTCTGTGTGTGTAAATGTATTGTATGTCTGGTGGGTATGTGTGGTGCGTGGTGTGTTGTTGCGGCGCGCCTTCGCGCCATCTCTCTTTTCTGCCCACTCGCCCCCCCACCCCCCTTCCCCCCCCCCCGTACCCCCCAACTTCGATCCATTCTTGCTTCCATCCACGCAAAGGCAGTACAATAATAAACGTGATAACGACGATGACGGATGGTGCACACTAGGAAGCGAAGCCGTCATGAATATTCATTTTAAAGCGGAACCCGCACTTTGTGTTGTTCGTCTCCCTCTTCGAAAGGCTTAACTCCGTCTTTCTCCCCTGCTTCCTCTCTTTCTCTCAAACGGTCGTTCCCCCCGGCTCCGTCCGTTTCCGTCTGTCTGTCTGTGTCTGTCTCTGCTCAACGGAGGCAATCAAACACACAGATCCATAAAAGACATGACCTCGGTCCTTGAAAAATGTCGCAACAATAGTCTTCGAGCGAAATCAGAGCCCCCCCCCAAAAATAAAAATCCCCCCCCACAGTCAGTCAGCCCCCGTGGAGGGGAGGCCACCCCCCCCCCCCCCCCCCCCCCCCCCCCCCCCCCCTCCCCCCTTCCATTTTGTTTTTCCTCTCGTCTTTTGGGCCCTTCCATTTTTTTTTCATTGTACGGCGTGTAACCACCACATCCGCTCCAATCCCCTTTCCCACGTTTCCCCCCCTCCTCCTTCACAACTGTCACACACCAACGCCCACATATATCACACGCGCCGCGCGCACACAGTACATATTGCACGCCCGCGCAAGGGCCAAAGCTTCAATCACACCCAATCTCCACTCTCATTTAACATCGTGTCTTATTAATTTTCACCTAATGTCCATCTTCTTCCTCTCCATCCCGGCATTTCTTTTTAATATCTAGTACTAAACGGTTAAGAAGACACGGTATATACATTCAAGGTAAAGGATCACTGGAGGGATCTGGTTAAAAAAAAACACAATTAAAGAGAGAGAGAGAGAGAGAGAATAGAGAGAGAGAAGATAGAGAGATAGCGAGAATAAGCTTAATGTTGCCAAGGCTTCTTCATTTTCAACTTCTCTTCACCCGTTTTGTGCACCGTTTTAATCTTTTATATTCATACTTCCTTTCATTTCTCCTTGCAGACGGACAAAATATGGTTTCCCTGTCAATGGCAAAACTGGGACCATTTATAACGACAGCTTACGGGGAAAAAAAAAAAAAAAAGACATGCGAATTGCACTGCAATTAAACCCGCTAAACCCTTCAAACTCTTATGTGGTTCACGTGTCGATGTCAGAGCAAACACAACACAACCGTTTTTTTATTGTTGGTTCGTTCGTTGTTGTTTGTTGTGTTCTTCACGTATTCGAACATGAAGCGCATACACTCGTTTTGCGCGCAGTTTTAAACATTCCTGAAACGTTCTTTTTTTTTCTTTTTTGGGGGTTTTTTTTTTTTTTTTTTTTTTCCGCTTCTAAACGGCATGTTAATCAGTAATGTAATAGCGGACATATGCGCAGAAAGACAGCCCGTGCGCAGAGATTTTGCACGACATATATAATGATTCATTTCATTGGATTGTTGCATTACATTATTATTTGTTTAGTCCAAAGATCAATGCAGCTGTGATACCCAACACACACAGTCCTTACCATATATAACAGGTAGCACATATTTAAAGCGAACAGACTGTACTTTACATTGTTTCAAATCGCAATCGATTTTAAAAAATCTTCTCAAATGGCACATATAACGAATAAATTCCAATAACTGGCCATTAATGATGCTACATAAATCCTTACAACTTTGTTATAAATACCATTGTGTTTTGTTTCCTTCCCATTTACATTCCTTCTAGTATCGAATAAGGAGCGAACATCCAACGACAACCTATCGATCTTCTTAATTTAACGCATTCCAAGTCACGATCCGTTTTTGTTTCATAACGCATTTCTGTTCGTAAATGATCATCGGGTAACCACATCATGGTAAATGATCGCTCATTTTTCAACCCCCATCATCAAGGGCAGTGGCTAGACGACTCAATTAATTTATGAATTAAAAACAACCCATATCCCCGTATATCTCCCCCCCCCCCCCCCCCCCCATTCCCCCCCCCCAACCCCATCTCCGCCCGCCCTCCCTCACCTCACCACCAACCTCATACCCTTCTCCCTGCCACCTCCACCCTCCTCCCTCCCTCACCAACACCCCTCTCTGCCCTTCCACCTCCGCCTCCTTTCCTCCTACCTCACTCACCCCACTTCGCCTCCCTCACTCCCAACCCCCCCCCCCCCCCCCCCCCCGACCCAGCTCTCCCACGGCCTACCTTGGTGGCGAGGAACTTGAGGCACCTGTTGAGTTTCTCCCCTTCTGCACGCGCAGGATGCCCTTGTTGGGCTGGCCCAGCTTCTCCCCCGGAGATGATCTCCCAGCAGCTTCATCAGTATCTTCCTCCCTCCGCCCAGGTCCGTGCACCGGTCCCGGATCTCCAAGCGGCCCTTGAACAGACAGACAGACACAGGGCAATTCACATCATCACGATGACACCATGGCAGAACGCAGTTTCATTGTCAGTGACAGTGTTCCCAGAGCACAGTAGTTCTTGTCATGACAGTGTTTCACTAGCAAACGTAGTTTCTTTGTCATGACAGTGTTCATAGCAACATAGTTCTTGTCATTGACAGTTCCCAAATAGGCACACAGAAGTTGTCGAGTTGACAGTGGGGTTTTGGTTTTTTCACATCAACAGCAGTTGTTGTCAGTGACAGTGGTTCACAGCAACAGCAGAGTTTGTCGATGACAGTGTTCACAGCCACAGTCATTTGGTTGTTCAGTGACAGTGTTCACAGCAACAGTCAGTTTGTTGTCAAGTGACAGTGTTCACAAGCAATGGCAGCAAGCCATCAGAGACATTAAGTTTCGAATATAGCGGTGGGCGCAGTGGGCACAAAAGGAGACGGACAGGTCCTAGGTAGCCTATGAATGCGAGACAACGGAGACGCCACATAACTACGCTGTAGTTACGATGATTAAGCTCCTAGTGTAACACTTATTTAAGCTTTTTTTTTTATACAGATACCTGTGGTTGAATTTGTTTTGGCCCAAAATTAATGAAATAAGATAAAGAGTTAATCTGACAACTGTCTGCCAGAGCGCACGGGTTTCTCCTCTGCGCTTTTACATGGCAATGTACAGTGGACAGAACGCACCATATACAACGGTCCATACTTATTTTACATTTAGCCAAATTATCGTGCGCACAAAAAACGCACGCACTGGGGTGGAGGGGGAGAAAAAAGAAAGGAGTGGAAAGGAAGAGGAAGTAGTAGAAGCACGCACCACGCAACTGCACGGTCACACACACGGACACCCACACACACACACACACCCACACACACAGCACGCACCAGAGATGTCCACCTGAGTCGCGTGACTACTAATTGGATTTCTGTGAAAGGACGACTTGCAGAACATTTTTCATACTGATATTTCGTGATTTTACGGAAGAACGCTTGTGTAAACACGAAGTGTCGGTAGCGTTTTTAGTAAAACTGGCATTTTAGAAAGCACACATGTGTGCAAAGGTCGGGGTTTGTATTTGTTTGTTTGTTCACTGTTTGTTCGAGATGAGTTGTTAGGTCGGTTCAGTTTCCGTGGTGCAGCCCTGAATTGGCCCTTTGGCGGTCGGCTGTCGCAAGCATTACCTTACTAGCCTTGCACCTCACGCACGCACTAACCTACAAAAAAACACACAACAAAAAGGAGTATCTACAAGCTTCTCCGCACAGTAAGAACACACATACTTAGCAGCGACTCTTACAAAGGGCCGCACAAGCAAGAACGCAGCTCTTGTAGCTCTATCTCGAGGTACATCCAACGGGGTACCCTGGACCCGGGAGCACTCAACACACGGTGGAGAATAATCAGCAATTTTAGCGGGAGTGTACTCCTTATCCCTAGGAAGAAAGGGTTTAGGCCGGGCCGTGTGTCGTCTCACATGAGGGTTTCTGAATGAAAGCGATCTCAGGGTACAGGAATAAGCAGATCGCAAGATACTGTAGTGACAGCCCAAAGATGTGCAATAGCAGATAGCCTGTAGGGCCCAAGTCTCCCACTGCTAAAGTTCCCCCGAAGCAACAACCAGGGTTGATAAAAATAAGGTTAGGGCAACGCGGGGGCTTAAGCCAGCTGAGAACCAGTGACGCGGTATTACTGATCCCGAAGCCGCCTGGTGCAGTGATGGGTAGATACGTGCGCCCGATCCTGACCTTTAGGCGCTGAATACGAATGGGTTGATGGAGAAGGCGACCGAGCCAGGGCAACGGGGGGGGTGGTTGGGGGGGGGGGGGCGTGGAAACACACCGGAAAAGCGTGCGGCTACAAGCGGAAAGTCAGCAAATGCGGTGAGACTCTAGAAGAAGCGCCGTGGTCTCTTGTATGCCCCCTCTCAAGTTAAGGCACGTGTTCCTGGCCTCCACATCGTCCTTATTCCTATGCAAAGTTATCAACACAGCGGCGCACAACTACCTCAGGCGTATAAGTCGTGCCACACTCTATTCCGTCCAAGACGCGCCTGCCGGGATCTATCTAAAAGACGCACCACAAGCAACGTCGATTAGCCTCGTGGCCCCCACCCCCCAACACACACACACTAACGGCTAATAGGTCGGTCGCTATCAAGAATCGGTACATCTGCAACGGTTACATTGGCGGACTTTGCATCCGGCCGGGGGGTGGTGGGCCCATATGCAGCGCGCGCGCACACACACACACACAACAGTTCCAAAGAGCACATACGCGCAGACATCAGCGTCTTCAAACGAGTTACCAGCCTCAGACTTTATTTCACTGCCCTGAACCACTGAACCGTGCTTAAAGACAGCAAAAACGAACTTAACTGGTACTGGCTATTGTTGTTTTAATTATTCAGCCCTTTCTTTTCTTTCCTTCTTTGCTCCCCACCCCACCCCCATCCCACCCCTCCCTCCTCCCACCCACCCACCTCCCTCTCACCCCCCCCCCCCCCCTCCCCCCCCCACCCCCCTCCCCCTCCACCCAACCCCCCCCACCCCCCTTAATGAATCTCACTGTGAAATAAATAGTCCACTTTATGGTCCACTGAAAAACCACACGACAAATTTCTGTCACTTTCCCACCACGAGACAGGGCGCGTTGTGTTTTCCTAGCGCCTTTAAACCTACAGCTAACAAGCAGGAGTAGGAAGAGGGGGAAAGTCTACGTATGACATGGTTTGGATCTGGACGTTCGCAGAGGCCAACACTGTGGACACCAAATTCCTCGAGAGGAGCGAGAGAGAGGAGAGAGAGGGGGGGGGGGGGGGCAGACACAGAGGACGAGAGAGGGAGCAGAGATGAGAGAGAGGACGACGAAAGGGAGAGAAGAGAGAGAGAGAAGAGAGAAAAAGGAAAGAGAAAGAGCACAAGAGTATATATACACACACACACACGCATATACAAACCTCATCTATATATATTTATTGAGAGAGAGAGAGAGAGGAGGAGAGGAGAGACGTGAAGAGACGAGGAGGAGAGAGACGGAGAGAGAGAGCCGAGGAGAGAAGAGGAGAGAGAGAGGAGAGAGGAAGAGAGGAGAGAGACCCAGGAGAGCGAACTGGGGGGGAGGAGAAAGGAGAGAGGGAGGAGAGAGAGAGGAGTAACTGAGAGAGAGAGAGAGAGAGAGAGAGAGAAAGGAGAGAGAGAGGGGGAGCGGAAAGACAGGACAGAAAGGCACAGAGCCTAGCGTCTACATCTCGGACGTCGGAACGTCTTTAGAACAGGGGTGTGGTGGTAATCAACTCCTCAATCATCGGCAAAGTCAGTTGCCGTTCAACTCATTTAACTCGCTTCACGCATAATCTAATCATTTCAACGCATCCGCACGCCCGCATTCTAATGCTTTAGTACAAATACTAAGGGGAGACGACAGTTTAACAGTCAGACAACCGACACAAGAGCCAGCGCATGTCAGGAAAACAAAAACTCGCAATGACATGGCCCTCCGGATTACCGATGCTGCCTAGCCTCATTTCTGAAAGCCCCCCCCCCCCACCCCCCCCCCCCCCCCCCCCAAAATGGATTGTCTTTTCGTTGGGATACTTTCTATAAGCGTCCCACCCACCCACCACCCACTTCCACTCGCGAATAATCACATATCAACAAACTCAAACAGGTTAAAACTTTCTGCTGAGGATCACAGTACTGGTACTTAGGAGCTGTCGTTTTTTGCTGTTGTTGTTGTGTGTTGTTTTAATAGAGCAAGGCACAGTCTTTGTCGTGCGTGCGTGTGAGTTATTGGTGTGTTGCGTGCCGGTGCGCGCTCCACCACTCCCCAAAATACAGAGAGAGAGAAGAGACAGACAGAACCGACAGACAGGACAGGAGAGAGACCAGAGACAGACAGACAGACAGACAGAGGAAGAGAGTCAGACAGACCGACAAACAGGGAGAAAGCAGAGAGGAGAGAGTGTGGAGACAGAGGTCAAGAGGGAGGGAGAGAGAGAGAGAGGGAGTTCGGCGAGAGGAGGAGGGAGAGAGAGAGGGAGTGGGGGGGGGGGGAGGAGCGAGAGGAAGACAAACAAAGGGGGGGGGGGGGGGGGGGCGGGGGGCGGTGCGGGGCTAGCCCGGGGCCTCGGGGTGAAGGCGGGGGCCCCCGGGCGGGGGGCGGGGGGGGGGTGTGGTGCCGCGCAGCCGCTGGCGGGGGCGGGGTGGCAAAGAGGGTACGACTATAAAGGTTCAGAAGAGGGGAGGTTGGGGGCAACGGAGCCGTGGGGAGGGAATGAAGAAGAAGAAAGAAAGCAAGCAAGACAGAAAAGAGAGGGGTAAGGGGTGGGGTGACGATAGGGGTGGAGGAGCAGAGGAGGAACAGCCCTGAACCACACAAACAGGCCCGATTATTGGGTTTAAAAAGCAAGGGCTAATTATCTGAAATGGCCAGACAAGCGGGACTCCTATTGAAACACGCTGGAAAATCAATCCTTATATCACCTCGCAGCTCAAAATGTGTCCCGGTGAAACTCAAGGTTACCAACGCGAGGCTCTGTAATGGACAAAAAAAAAAAAAAAAAAAAATAAAATGCAATGGGCCGTGCCGGTGGTGGAACATGGGAACATTGAGTCTGCAAGCGTAATTACAAATGTGTTGTGTGGTGTGTGTGTGTGTGTGTGTGTGTGTGTGTGTGTGTGTGTGGGTGGGACTGACCTGTGTGGTGTGTGTGTGGGGTGTGTGTGGTGTGTGTGTGTGTGTGTGGTGTGTGGTGTGTTTGACTATCTGTGGGGGGTGTGAAAAAATTGTGTGTGTTGTGTGTGGTGGTTGTGTGTGTGTGTGTGTGTGTTGTGTGTGTGTGGGTGTGTGTGTGACTGAAGGGCTCTGTGTGGGTGTGTGTGTGTTGTGTGTGGTGTGTTGTGTGTGTGTGTGTGTGTTGTGTGTGTCTAAGCACACTTGCACGTAGCATTCGCCGACCAAGTAGGGAGGAGCGAAGTCAGTATGCTTATCAAAACCAGAGCCACTTACAAACACAAATCCTGGGTTAAAAAAAACTACTACAGCCAAGTCGAGCTCTTGACTCGTATCCTCAACGATCTATATACAACCGGCTCTGAAACCCTGAAACAGACTGCTGGTGGTTGAAATCAAGCAGGAAATGGGCAAAACACATATTCAAAACAAAGAGTGCATGCCAGGAAGGCCGGCGTATTTCCTAAACATTACCTAACAGACTGGTGGATTTCAAGTATGTATCCCTCAGAGGCTTAAAAGAATGAAAAAAAAAATCTTCCTTAGATGGCTGTCAACATTAGAAATGGGCCCTCATTCATCATTTTGGGGTGGGGGGGGGGGGTGGGAGGGAGGGGGATGAGGGAGAGGGAGGGGGGGGGGGGGATTGGGGGGTTGTTGGCGACGACGTCTACTGCCAATCTCTCGAAATTACCAACGCTGTATTTGGCTCCCACATGATTTTGCTCTGTAGGCTACTTTTCAGGTGGCGTCTCATCAAACAAAACAAGCAATATCAATTTTCTTTTTTTTTTTCTTTTTCTTTCTTTTTTTTTATTTTTTTATTTCGTTTAATCCATTCATACAGCAGCTTGACGGCCCTCCGAATACATAAACAAAACACACACACACCACGCACACACACACACCACACCCACACACACACCCTTAATTCTCTGCCTTCGGCATAGCCCTTTTCCCTCCCCCCGCTCCACCCCCCCCCCCCACACCCCCCCCTCTCTCTCCTCTCCTCGACTCTCTATCCCCAATCGAACATAAAACATACCAAAGATTGCCTGCTACCTCCATCTACCCAATGTCCTACGACTGCGCAAAAAAGCCGGAGTTGTCCCACTTTCTTTTGTTTCTACTGTTTCACAACCGCCGCGTGCAAAGTCCATGTTTCACACACCCCTCCTCTTCTTCCCTTCCACACACACCCACGTCCTCCTATTTCTTAGCTTTGCCCAGTCTTGTGTGTTCTTTGTGGTTTTCGGGGCCTTGGCATATATTGAAATGTCTTTCAGGTCAGCCTTACAACCCGAACCAGCCGGTTAGTTCTCTTTCACTTTCACACCATGCCCCCGCCACCACCAACTCACACACACACTCACACACATTTAGCTCCACACACACACACACACACACACCAACCCACACCTATGCATGCACACATGTATGTGCACGATTTTACACCCCTAAAACACACGTCGCTCACAATAGCTAATTCGAGATTGTGTGCGCGGACTCATCTCTCTCCTTCCTCCTCGTGTCCGTTCCTTTCTCTCGTATCGTCAAGACGAAGTCCCATCGGACTCGTCTGCTCACAACGTCTTCTCGTCTCTCCTCTCTCTGACGCGGGGTCATCTCTCTCCTCCTTCCAAAACCTCGCCAAGGTCCACCGCTCTTCTCTTCTGCCTTCTCACATCAACAGGGAACCCCACACAACGTGTAGGGCGGCCAAGATCACAACAGACACACGCACGACGCACAACACACATAGAATCTCGCAACACACACCTGTCCAAACCCACTCCTTCCTCTCCCCTAAGTCCCTCCACCACACACTGCACTAATTAGCACTAATGAAACACAGCGGAGAAGTATAACAAACGAGTGGCGGAATTACAATCTCTCATACTCACTCGAATTCCGCTCCCAAATCCTCTCTAAAGCAATCTCCTTTGAAATCCTTTCTCGGGGGGTGGCTCTCAACTCGCAAATAACGCGCGCGCAAGCTCTCACGACATCACGAGCAACATAGTCAAACACTCAGTAAAGAAAATGGGCGGGGAAAACACACGCACACACACAACCTCCCGGCACGCACGCACGCGGCGCGCACACCACAGTCCACACACATACACACCTTCCGGTCTCAGGGCGGAGGCAAAATACGAGGAGGATGAGGGGAACCACCACAGGGGGGGGGGGGGGGACATAGTTTCCACAGGCAAAACATCCGACTAGTACGCATGTAAAAGCTTTAAAATGCCGTCTTACTGAAAAGTTTACCACTATACACCTACTTAGTCGATTTCTAGTACTAATACTTTTTCTTTTCAACCATTCCAAGTCAAATGGCCATTTTCGTGCTGTCACTGAAGCTGGATGTAAGGTGGTGGGGGGGGGGGGGGTTCGTTTTTTTTGTTGTTATTTTTTATTTTTATTTTATTAATTTTTTTTAACGCACGAAACCCCATTACATGTACCCTGTATTCTGATTTGGTTATTTGAATCCTTTTTTCTGATGATGGGTAGTCTATGGGGGTGGTGGGAGAAAGAAGAATTCGTTGAATGAGATTTTTTGATGATACTCCTCTACCTCATAACTTAAATCTAGGAATTTTTTTTTGTTTGTTTGTTTTTGCCGCATTTGCTCAATCTCTCTGGACTCAGTCCCATCTCTCCAAAAAAAAAACCCGCTCTTCACCTGGCTTCCCGTTCCTGCTCCTCCTGTTTTGTTGTGGCTTTTGCCGCTTGCATAAGGAACTACGCCCATAGTGTGTGTGTGTGTGTTCCTGCATTGTTTTGAGGCGTTATTACAAGCTAATACTCTTTCTCTGTAATATTGCCGTATTCCCTCCAAAAAATCTCTCTCCATCGTCCTCTCTCTCGAAACCTGCTCAGCCTCCTACTCTCACGCCTCACCCCGGGGGGGCTGGCTCTCGGGGTCTCTCGCTGCTGCTCTTCTCCTTCCCCAACGTCCCCACTCTCAACACTGGGGGGGGCTTATCTCCCTGCTCTCGGTCATCAATTCACTCATCTCTCTCTCTCTTCGTCTAGTATGGATTTGTTGCTATTCAACTTTTTCCCTGTATTTGCTATAAATGACTTATCCAGGTTTTGCAATGGTTTTTTTTGTTTGTTTGTTTGTTTTTTCTTTTTTTTTTTTCTTCTTCTTTCTTTGTTTCCCCCTCCCCAGGGCTGGTGGAAAAGCATGTACACTTTGCTATCCTCTTTACCCCTGGTAAAGTAAAATTTCGTTCGTTCTCCATCAGCACACACACACGCCGCACGCACGCACGCATACAACCAACACCGCTCGCACACGCGCGCGCGCGCACACACACACACACACACACACCCGCGCGCGCGCAAGCTACGCGCGCCGAGATCACAACAAACACACACCGACGCACAAACACACCATACGCGCGCAAAACACACACCCCTCTCTATTTCCCTAGCCCCTCACTCCACCCCAACACACACCACACCCACACACACACACCACACACACCACACCCAACACAACACACCACACCACGGTGCGAACTCCCATCGCATTCGTGCCAACACCAAATCGCTTGCTGCCACTTCTACAATTAGCTCCTTCTGTCACCCCTCTCTCCCACTCTGGGCCATATACACACCCAGCACAGTTCGCCTGGGACTGGAAGGCAGTGAGGGTCAGGAGCTCCCTCTGTCAACCCTCTCTCCCACTCTGGGCCATTACACACCCAGCACAGTTCGCCTGGGACTGGAAGCATTGAGGGTCAGGAGCTCCCTCTGTCAACCCTCTCTCCCACTCTGGGCCATACACAGCGAGGTCAGTTCGCCTGGGACTGGGAAGGCAGTGAGGGTCAGGAGCTGCCTGTCATCTATCCTGGGGACGCCCGAAATGAGAAGTGTGTGTGTGTGTGTGTGTGTGTGGTGTGTGTGTGTGTTGTGTGTGTGTGTGTGTGTGCGTGTTGCGTGTGCGTGCGTGTGTGCGCGTGCGTGCGTGCGTGCGTGCGTGCGGGGTGTGTGTGTGTGCGTGCGTGTGCGTGCCTGTGTGTGTGTGCGTGGCGCGCGCGCGCGCGCGCGTGTGTATGTGTGTGTGTGTGTGTGTTTGGGGGTGGGAGGTGGGGAGGGGGTGGGGGTGGGAAACAGAGATTTGGGGGAGGAGGATTCGACACGCTTAAATGGGTACCCAAGAACTATCTACACGCTTTCAGACTCCTAAAACAATAACAACAGCAATAACAACATGGAAGTCGCATGCTCTCGTCATCCCATTCTTCGCGTCTAGGTTTTTTTATACACAAAAAATTGTTCGAACGCACGTGTGCATGCACGCACGCACACACGCCCCACAGCACAGAGAGAGAGAGAGAGAGGAGAGAGGGAGAGAGAAGCGAGAGAGAGAGAGAGAGAGAGAGACTGATTGATTGATTGATTGATGATGTTTTAATACACAAGGATGAAGATTTTAGGCCAAAGCTTAGTACTTACAATCTGTCCTTCGTCATGCATACATTATTTCAACACATATCATTCATACTGATAATTCAACATGGAGACAGGGAGGAGGGAGGGAGCGACCAGACAGAGCAGAGAAGAGAGAGAGAGAGAGAGAGGAGAGAGAGAGAGAGAGAGAGAGAGAACCAGCCAGAAGACAGAAAAAGAGACAGAGACGCACACAGAGAGACAGACACACAGACAGCGACATAACGGACAGTGACCCCCGATGACTTTCACGGTTGGCAGTAGAGAAAAAAAAAAAAATCCCTCCTCTCTAAGCAGAGGTGGAGGGACAGGTTGGACGTGAAGAGAAGAGGGGTCGGAAGATCCGGACACAAGACCCCCCCCCCCCCCCCCCCCCCCCACCCCCCCCCCCCCCACCCCCCCCCCCCCCCCCCTCCCCCTCACCGACTTGCCTTGGCCCCTGATAAAGCGAGCAAGTCGTCTCCACGCCACTGGAAACCCCTTTCACACGGCAGGTAAACATCTTCAGACCAGACCCCACCACCACACTCTCTACTCCGCTTTCCGCTTCAGATACCAACGCATACTTCACTTATACACGCGCGAACTGCACGCGCGCGCCCTTCACCTTCACTTGTGCACTGCACGTGTTGTGCAACACGCACGTACGAGCGGCACTAATGCACCGGCATAAACACACAGACACAAGACACAGACACACGCACGCGCGCGCGCGCGCGCACACAACACACATACACACACACACACACACACACGGCGCGGCGCGCGCACAGGACACACACACACACACACACACACACACATACACACACGCGCGCGCGGGCGCGCGCGCGCACACACACACACACACACACACACACACACACACAACACACACACACACACACACGCACACACACATACACACACGATTCGTTTTGAAAAGGTTCGAACAGCCCGGCATTTCAAGGACTGAAAAATCATCTCTATGGCCATTTTGATCAAATCAACCCGAAAACTGTCTTGTGAAAAAATGTCATCTCTACGGCCCTTTGATCAAATCAACCGAAAACTGTCCTGTGAAAAAAAATGTCATCACTACGGCACTTTAAACAAATCAACCAAAAAGTGTTTTGTAAAAAAAATAAATAAATAATAATAAAATTCCATCTCTATGGCCCTTTTGATCGAAACAACCAAAACTGTCTTGTGAAAAAAAAAATGTTTTCTCTTGTAGTTGCTGGATTGAGTATCTTGGGGAAGGGGAAGGGGGGGGGGGGGGTGTGCGAGAGGGCAAACGATTTTTTGTCTGTTTGTTGTTTTGTCGTTTGTGTTCTGCCTTTTAAAAGATTTTTTTTTTTTTCCTTCCAAAGAGAAACATGGCAGAAGGAGCTGTTGTTGCTGTAAGTTTGTTTGTTTCTTTTTATCAAGCAGTCATCCCGTGTGCTGTTGTTGGTTGGTTGGTTGGTTGGTTGGTGTCAGTCATCCTGAGTGCTGTTGTTGTTTGTTTGTTGGTTGTTATCAAACAGTCATCCTGAGTGCTGTCGCTATCGGTTGGTTGGTTGTTATCAAACAGTCATCCTGAGTGCTGTTGCTGTTTTGTTGGCTGGTCTGTGTTGGTTGGTTGTTATCAAACAGTCATCCTGAGTGCTGTTGCTGTTTGTTGGCTGGTCGTTCGGTTGGTTGGTTGTTATCAGTCATCCTGAGTGCTGTTGCTGTTGCTTGGTTGGTTGGTTGTTATCAAACAGTCATCCTGAGTGCTTTGCTGTTTGTTGGCTGGTCGGTTGGTGGTTGTTATCAGTCATCCTGAGTGCTGTTGCTGTTGTTGGTTGGTTGGTTGGTTGTTATCAGTCATCCTGAGTGCTGTTGCTTGGTGGTTGGTTGTTTATCAAACAGTCATCCTGAGTGCTGTTGCTGTTGCTGGTTGGTTGGTTGTGTATCAAACAGTCATCCTGAGTGCTGTTGCTGTTTGTGGTGGTTGGTTGTTATCAAACAGTCATCCTGAGTGATGTTGCTGTTTGTTGGTTGGTTGGTTTGGTTTATCAAAACAGTCATCCTGAGTGCTGTTGCTGTTTGTTGGTTGGTTGTTATCAAACAGTCATCCTGAGTGCTGTTGTTGTTGCTTGGTTTGGTTATCAAACAGTCACCCCCGAGTGCTGTTGCTGTGTGTTTGTTGATTGGTTGTTATCAAACAGTCACCCCGAGTGCTGTTTACTATTCCCTGACGTCCATCTGTGCCGTTCACAATGAAAATATTCGCGACAGGCCTCATCACACTGATCCCTTACCTGGTGAGTCATGCATTAGATGCAGAAACTACAAAGCCACGTAGGGGGAGCGCCAGACCTAACTCCGCTGCCACGATCAAACCGATCCTGGATCCGCTCTCTGCAGGATCCCGCACCAACCGATCTGCACCGACCTTGACCTGGGTTCCTTCACGGCCTCGTTTTATCAAAAATCAGCTCACCAAGTTTCTTTAAAAGCCGGTTTCTCATAGCTTTTTGCGTGACCTTTCTTGACAAGAAAAAAGGTAGGTTTTCATCCTACATCCATCTTGCGGCTGATTGGGACAACACATAAGTGGTTGCTCGTTCTTCGTTTTTTACTGGCCTGAATGTTGGTTGGTTTTGCCTGTAGAAGAGCTAAGGGGGATAATAAACGCGTCGTGTTTTGCCTTGTAAAACAGTTTGTCCGTATTGTCTTACGGAAATCATTCCACATTTTTTTAAAGAAAAAGAAAAAAGGTAACCCAGCCCAACCAAACAAAAACTAAACAACCGACCAAACAAACAACGAAAACCACCCAACAAAATTAAATACATGAAAAAAAAAAGGTAAATGAATGAAGAACAAACAAGCGTATGTGGGGAACATTAACTTCCTGGATGCAGATACTGATAAAAAAAAAAAAGGTGGAAAAATGAATGATTGTGTTTTCACAAAACTTGTTACAACCCCCCCCCGCACCCCCTATATCCCGGTCCGCCCCCACACCCGGAACCCAACTCTTCACTCCCTCTCACACTCTTTCTTTCATTGTAGAATGTCACCCCCCCCCCCCCCCAAAAAAAAAAAAAAAGAAAGAAAAAAAAAAAAAGAAAAAGAAAAGAAAACTTTCATGAGCACTTACCGGACATGGTTTCCTGCTTGAAAACCCTAACGTATAAGGGAGAACCCAACTCAACTTCGGGGGGGGGGGGGGGGGGGGTGGGAGGCACAGCGTACTCCTAATACTATTCTAGGGGTGGGAGGTGGGGGGGTGGGTGGTGAGAGGGTTTCTGTCGTTTTTTTTTTTTTTTGTCGTTTTTATTTGATTTCCTCCCAAAACCTCTCAAAAATTTCTCGGCTGTGTGTGAACCAAACATAGTTGTTTAACATTCAACGATGGATTGCCACATTAGCTACCCCATCCCTCCCCTCTTTTCTCAGTCTCTATATTCTGTCTGTTCCTCTGTGTGGTGTGTGGTGTGTGGTGTGTTGTGTGTGGTGTTGGTGTGTGTGTGTTTGTGTGTGTGTGTGTGTGTGGTCGCTGTCTGTTACATTATGCAAAAGACCACGATTTTTTCCGGTGATATAGGGTCTCCTTGCTATGTAGGTCAAACACAGAACCTTCCACTTAAGTCAGAGATTTTCTTTCTTTTTTTTTTTCAAAGGGAAAAAAAAAGAAGGAAAGGGTAGAGAGCGAAGGGGAGGGGAGGGATAAAGGGAGAGAGGGAAGAAGGGGCAGAGAGTGGAGGGAGGAGAGACAGAGCAGAAACAAACGCAGACAGACAGGGACAGAGACAAAGAGAGAAGTACGAACCAGGTCCAAAGCCCTGACAATGATATATCGCAAGAAGGGGTGCCTTGCCACAGGCAAAGCGGATCTTTAGGGTGTGCCAGCCATGTCCGTTCTGTCGTCAGGAGGTGGTCACAAATATGCTGAGGAGTAGTTCTGGAATTTGAGAAGTTCAGAGTGGGGGTATGGAGAGAGCAGGGTGGGGCCGGGGGGTGGGGTGGAAAGTGGGTGGGAGAGGACGTGTTAAGCAAACCGTTAAAAACAAAAGCTGAATTTCTATGTCAGACTCCAAAGACACCCTCAATCCACATGCTCCTTCTTGTCGCCTCTTATCTCCATTTTTCCTGGCT
>JADBJO010017578.1:30000-32500 GCA_016801955.1 Conus betulinus | reverse complement strand
TCAGATGAGCACGGCTCGAATTGTGTTGTTTGTGGCCATGTCAACCATCAGAACTAAGACACATGTTTTTGTCATCATCATCATCATCATCATCATCATCATCATCATCATCATCATCATCATCATCATCATAAATACAACAACAACAACAATAACAACAACAACAAACACAAACAATAATAATAATAATAATAATAATGACAATGATGATGATGATATCAATAATGATGATGATAATAATAATGATAATAATAATAATAATAATAATGGTGATGATGATAATGATTATAATGATAAAAAATTATAATGTTGATATATCAACAGCAACGAAAACAATTACTAGTATTGTTATTACTGCTGTTCTTGGTGTCGTTGTTGTTGTTATCATTTTGATGATGATGATGATGATGATGATGATGATGATGATGATGATCATCATCATCATCATCATCATCATCATCATCATCATCATCATCATCCTCATGATAATGCTGACACTGATGACGATTTAATCCCCCCCCCCCCCCCCCCCCCCCCCCCCCCCCCCCCCCCCCCCCCCCCCGCCCCCAATGGTATTCAATATTTGATTACACTTTTTCAATATTTTAAGTATAACCGTTTGCATATGCATATATTGCCTCGTTTATTTCTGTCATAATCACTTCCTGTATTTTTTTTTTCATGCATGCATTTGTCTATTAACGTCACAATAAGAACAGTTATTCTAATTTCTGTTTTTGAAAGCTGTGCACTTTCAGAACATAATGGAGACGACTAGGAAGCCGACATTAATTGCTCTGTAATTTCTTTACTCATACAATTGTTTTTACTCATGATTAATGAAAATTTTCTAACTGTAACTGCAGTGTATGGTTTTACCTGTTGACCAACAAACTTGGAATAAAGAAAGGAAGACAGACGGAAAGAAACATATCGTTCTCTCTCTCTCTCTCTGCGTACGTGCGTGCGTGCGTGCGTGCATGTGTGTGTGTGTGTGTGTGTGTGTGTGTGTGTGTGTGTGTGTGTGTGTGTGTGTGTGTGTGTGTGTAAAAAAACAGACAGTTAAAAAAATCGACAGATTCTTTATTTGTTTTCCACAGATCTAGATAGTTCTTCATGAATTCTTTTCTTTCAGTTCTGAAATTGTTTTCATGTTTTTTTGTTGGTTTTTTTTTTTTGTCTGGTCCTGTCCTTCTGACTCTTTGTTTCCGTACGTCTGTCAGTCTGTCAGTCAGTCTGTCTGTCTGTCTGTCTGTCTGTCTCTCTCTCTCTCTCTCTCTCTCTCTCTCTCTCTCTCTCTCTCTCTCTCTCTCTCTCTCGGTCAACTTCTCTGTCTAACTGTAAGTTTTTATTTCTCTCATTCTCTCATTCTAAATTTCATTTCATATGATTTTTTCCCCTTACTCTTACTGTCTTTCCTTCCAGTTCTTATTCCTCTAATTCTTAATTTCATTGTACTTGACATTTTTTTTTTTGAAAAAACATATTAGTCTTTACTTTATTCTTCTTCTTTAAAAACAAAAAGATTAGCCGTCGTCTCCTATCTAGCGACGACACCAGGTCTCTCAATGTGATTATTCCAGCGCGTCTCTTTATTCCAGGAAGGTTGAGGAAAGGGGATTATTTTCCAATCATTACGCGCTCTAAACCCTTGATGACATTTTATTAATGCGGCGCGTTTTTTCCTGCTCATACTTTTGCCCACGATTCTGCTCTGACTCTTTCTACATGGTCCAAAGGAAAGTCTTTATCGAAGGAGTGGGGTATAACTTAGAAGGTATTTTTGTTGCCAACGAAACCCGTGCTTGAATGTATACATGCCTGCTGGTATGTTTGTGGCGTGCTGCCGTGCAAGGTTCCACCGGGTGAATATGTTTGCTAAAGGGCTTCTTTCTTGTTGTAAAGCTTTTTATTTTTGTCGTTTAGTTTATTTATCCTGAACAAAAAGATGAGTGAGAGTGAGAGAGAGAGAGAGAGAGAGAGAGAGAGAGAGAGAGAGAGAGAGAGAGAGGAGAGAGAGAGAGAGAGAGAGAGAGGGAGAGGGAGGGGGAGGGAGGGGGCTGACAGATAGGCAGAGAGACAGATAGCATTGACAAAGAATTCAAGAGAGAGAGAGAGAGAGAGAGAGAGAGAGAGAGAGAGAGAGAGAGAGAGAGAGAGAGAGAGAGAGAATCTGTTTCGGAGAGGTTGTGTTTGGCAGGACAATGATAGGATAGAGGTGAGTAAGTTAGGAAGGCACATGCAAAATCTGGAAGAGACTGAGCAAAGCTTTCACTTAGAGATGTGATCGTTACGAAATCAACCAGAACTACTCTCGCCATCATTGTTTCACTAGTATCACACACACCTACCCCCCCCCCCTCTCTCTCTCTCTCTCTCAATCTCTCTCTCTCTCTCTCTCTCTCTCTCTCTCTCTCTCTCTCTCTCTCTCTCTCTCTCTCTCTCTCTCTCTCGCGAGGTGTTTAACCCAATGGGGTTGTACAGACCTTGATGTGTTTTC
>JADBJO010017578.1:0-22500 GCA_016801955.1 Conus betulinus | reverse complement strand
GCACATAAATGTTTCTGAAACATCTCCTCCTACTCTAACCCTAGCTTTTACAACATTATACATGCTCTTTATTGCATTGAACATTTTACCCCTGATCTTATTTTTCTTCAAAAAAACAATCCAAAGCCTTTCCGTATCACCGAATCGAACGCCTTCTTAAAATCTATGAAAGCAACATACAATTTCTTGCGTTTAACTAACTGCTTTTGAACTAATGCTGTTAAAGTAAAGATCTGATCAATAGTACTGTAATGTTTTCGAAAGCCGGCTTGGGTTTCATGGGATCAATTCTTTTTGTTCTATCCAGTTTGACAGTCGTTTATTTAAAATAAAACTATAAATTTTACTACTTATATTCAGCAAAGATATACCTCTATAATTATCTGGAACTGCAGTATCACCTTTTTTATGTAATGGTTGGATTAAAGACTCCATCCATACATCAGGGTATGAACCAGACGTGAAAAGAAAATTGAAGTATTTAACAAGAAATTGTATTATTTGTGTTGACGGGTTTTTGAAAAAAATCACCAATTATACCATCAGGTCCCGAAAGCCTTACCCTTTTTAAGTGCTGTTATAGCTTCCAAAACTTCATCATTACTAATGTCTCGCTCAAGAATATCTATATTATCATCTTCTAAAGCTTCAATAATATCGTCATCAACCTGTCCCCACCATGGAAAACCAAAATCATCATTATTACCATAGCAATCAATGTCGAAGGAATCAATATCGTTACCATCAACAGGCAGTGAATTGAATACATTGTTGAAATGATTATACCACTCCTCTTTAGTAATTTCATTTGAAGCGGAAGATTTTGAAACATAAGACTTCACAGTAGCCCAGAAAACTTTCGGATCATTCATTTTTTCTTGTAGCGTCAACATCACCCTCTCCCTGTGTCCCAGCTGCTTTATCTCTTAACAAGTACTTATACTGTTTTCTTTTCTCACAATATGCCAGTCTATCCGTGTCATCGTGTGTGTCCTATTAAAAACTCTCAACTTTCTCCGTAGAAATAATCTACTTTGTCTACATTCCAAATCGTACCATACCTGCTTTATGTCCCTACCCTGTTATTACAGTCTTCTTCATACACCGTCCAGCTGCATATAAACCCTCATTAAACTTTGTCAAAGCGGCGTTAATATCAAAATCAACGAGTTCAATTGCTTCATTGATGTGGTTTTTAACCTCATCAGAATCCAAACACAAATAAAAGTCTTGACTAAAAAATCATTCCAAACATACTTAGAATAAGATTTACCTTTAGGCTGTACTCTTTCTGGAATCTCAGCAATAGCAGTGGTCAACAATTCCAAAACTACTGGCATGTGTTTAGACTCAATTCTACTCTGAACTTTCAACGATGAACACAAGGACAAAAGGCTGCTCGACATCAAGAAATAATCAATAACACTACAACCAGATGAAGCCACATATGTAAAATTCCCATATGCATCACCCACTACAGTTCCATTTAGTATTGCAAAACTAAACTGTTCACAGATATTAATGAGATATCTATCTTCCAAAACTGTTCACGGCATGATCCATAGAACGTCGACTAGGATGGCTTGAATTAACATGGTTCACAGAAGAGTTATCAAAAAAGTCATCGGGGATAATGTCATCATGAGGGTATTCGGTACCAGTCCTAGCATTAAAATCACCAAACAAAATAAAACTGAACATCGCCAAGCAGTTCAAGAACATCCAAAATACACTGTTCAATTAGTGCAACACCATTAGTTATCTCCGTATCTTTGTAGTATGCCGAGTCAGTCGGAGGGAGATATGCCCCCAGTAAAACAATGTCAGAGTGTGAGTTAAATAAACGTTTAGATAACTTCAAAATAACTACATTATCATATTCCATTTCAATAGATTCAATATAAGCAGTTAGTTCCTTTCTGACTAATAGTACAACGCCCGCCCGAGAGGCGGGCAGTGACTGAGTCAGTCAGTCTCTGACAGCCGGTGCAACATAGGCTTTGTGCTGGGGGAAACACTGTGAAGAAAAGTCTGAGAAAAAGTTTCCACCAGCAAAGCAAAGTCAAAATTTCCAATAAAAGATCGCATATCAGGTTCATAAATACGTGCCAATCCCTCAATGTTATAAGTCAAAAAAGTTAATCGTTCATTTTGAAAACGTTCTTGCTTGTGGTCGAAAACGTCATCATCCATAACGTCTGCAATATCATGGTCATAATCAATAATGTCACCAACATCAGAAGAGAAATCACTATTATGATTCCCATTCCTGTCGACACCAGTAACATGACTGACATGACTGACTTCATTGCTTTCAACAATAACATCACCACATTTATAACCAATGACATTACCACCATCATAATTAATAACATGACCAAAACCACAACTGTCATGACTAATTACATCACTGACATCAACACACCATCATGACCAACAACATGACTGACATCACACATATCACGACTAACAACAACACAAACATCCATCCCCCACATCATGACGAAAGACGTTATCAACATCCCCACCCTTATGACCGATGATATCACTGATATCCCAAACATCATGACTGATAACATCATTGATATCTCCACCTTCATGACTAACAACATCGCTGACAACACCAATGCCAATGTCATGACCAGCTACACCACCGACATCCCAAATATCATGACTAGCGGTATCACCAATATCCCCAATATCTTGATCAACAACACCACTGGTATCCCCCATATCATAACTGATGACATCACCGGCATCGTCACTATCATGATTAATAACTTCATTAACTACATTAACATCCCCACACTCATGACCAACTCCGTCACTGACATGCCGAATATCATCACTTATGACATTATTGACATCCCCAATATCATGACCAATACCATCACCAATATCCCCAATATCATGGCAAATAACATCACTGGCATCCCCAATATTGTACTTAATGACATCACCGACATCCGCAATATTATGACTAATGACATCACCGACATTTCCAATATCATAGCAAATGACATCACCGGTACCCCTACTATCATAACTATTGACATCCCTGTTATCTTCAATTTCATGGCTGATGACAACACCAACATCCCCAATATCATGATTATTGATATCATTGACATTGACATTCCCTACGTCATGACCAGTGACATCACCGATATCATTACTGTCATCACTACCAAGGTGACCAACATGACCATCATCAATAATAATGCCACAACTATGACTGGTAATATCATCAACACCATCAGTATAACCCTTCTGACTAATCACATCATTGCCAGCACCCACCGCCTTGACTTATACCAGCTTGATCAACACCGACATCATCATCTATATAATCATAGCAAGCGACAGCATAAGTAGTAGCTGTCAAATCATGATGAACAACACTATAGCTAGCCTTGGAGAGATCAGAAACGTCATCAGCAATACGGGGATTATTCACACAAGGTATATCGGTATTACTAATATCATCATCAGTGTAGGTGCCAACATAATCTACATCTCCGACAATATTGGGATCATTCACAGCAGGCATATCAGTGTCGTCAACATCATCAACAGTGCAGGCACCAGCATAACCTACATCATCATTCACATCATCACTCATCCAATTATTCACTATGTCATTCTCATACTCATGCACACTATCTTTCACACTGCCATTTATTCCGTTAATGCACCGAACAGGATGGGGCGGGCCGTATTCCTAGGTCCGTCCTGATAACGACGGACAAGCGCTGGCCTGCTTCTGCCCATGTTTCCGTGTCGTGTTTCTCAACACCTGACCAGGCCTACACTGTCAGTAAGCCGTCTCTGTTCACTCTCTCTTTCACGTAAACCACTGGAAACCTGCGCCCGACTACGGGTGTTATGACCTTTGACCTGAACGGTTTCACGGCACACAGCCTGTTCCTTACCAGAAGAGGATACAGATGGGGGTGGGGGTGGGGGAAGGGTAACACGGGGTGGTGACGCGTCGGTGTCATGACACGACCGAGTGTCAGGAGAATCACGTGCAGGCTGGCCCAAAACACCACTAGTCTGAGTCTTCTCTCGCACCCCACTGCTGTCAACTCTTAGCCGATGTGTTGTCACAGGAGTCACGGCGTCACGCGGTGACCTGGCAGCTTCTGCGTAACTTTTCTGCACGTGTTGCTCTTGTCTGTCTGTGTTTGCCACCGTCGTCATGGCGCCGAATGGGTCCCGTCACGATCAGCTTATCCCCTCAGAGTGTTTCGCACGTTACAGTACCATCACAGTACGTGTCTGTATATCTTGACCTAGTTGACTCCAACAGACTCGAGTTTATAATAACATAAATATATCCATGAACATTTCATAAATATTTCATCTTACTTGTCATATTCGGTGGTCGGTGGTAATTCATGCGATATCTTTGAGAGAGACAGAGAGAGACAGAGAGAGAGAGGCAGAGAGAGAGAGAGAGAGAGAGAGAGAGAGAGAGAGAGAGAGAGAGAGAAGAAGCGTGACTACCGTGAGGGTGGAAGACTTTCAAGTAGGAGGACAATGAAGCAGTCCAGCTGCCTGTTTTTGTTTGATTGTTTGTTTGCTTTTGCAAACTTTCATCTTAAGCTCTACCATCATACCCATCGTGTTCTTTCGTTTGTTTCTTCTTTTCTCATTGTTTTGCTTTACATCTACATGTACATGTACAAGTATGGCTTCCCCAAGCGGGATCCTTGGTCCTGTCCAGATTTGTTTGTTTTTTCTTCTAAACACGGAAAGATTGTTAATACAGTGTGAAGTAACAGTTTATGTGGCCAGGTAACTTGCAACTCTCCGAAATTGTTTTAAGCATTTCTAGACAAATTGAAGTGTATCGCCACGTGTCTGCTAAATGATCCACCAACCCCCATCCCCAACACAGTCCTACCCACACCTGGCGAGCCTACATGACGTCTGAAACATGTGACGAACATTGTTTGGACGTAGGACTCACAGTTAATAACGAAAGCCTTTGACACTGTAGGTTGCAGGATTTTGTAACATGTTATCCGAAACTCTCTTTTCTGTCTGTCTGTCTGTCTGTCTGTCTGTCTGTCTCTCTCTCTCTCTCTCTCTCTCTCTCAATTGTTTTTACTTGAACTTAAAGAACGTATGATTGACTGTTATAGACAAAATTGGAATAGTATAATACTTAATAGTGACAGATATTCAACATACCGTTCCTCCTTCAAATCCTTATGGCAGCCTGAGAAATATTTAATATTACAATTCCTGAATTTCGCAAAGTGTTGTGAGATTTGGACTTGGTATTAGTCATTTAAATGTCCATCAAAGACATACACTGAACTCCAAAACTGTCCATTCTGTAATCAAACCGAGGACGAAATACAGTCTGTGACTGCTTGTTCATTCTTAAAAGATTTAAGAGATAAATACATTTTGCCTCATACCAGAAATGTTCATCAAGTGTCATTGCTTGTTTTAATGCAAAACGAAAAGAGAATTGTAACTCACTCTGTAGCTATGTTCATTTATAAAACATTGAAATGGAGAGAGGAACGGTTATCAGCTAACACACAAATGCCAGAGTAATTTCAGGAAGAACATATTTTTGTTATGGAAATATTTCCTTTCGTAATTTTCAGTATATGCGCCAAGCGCGTGTGTGTTCTACTTGACCTCATTGCAGATAGTTCGGTGGCCTTTGATTAAAGTACTTGAGTTCAGTTGAGTTGAGTTGAGTTGAGTTGAATTAAGTCTCTCTCTCTCTCTCTCTCTCTCTCTCTCTCTCTCTCTCTCTCTCTCTCTCTGTCAAATTGTCAGTGCTGTCCTTTCTTTCCACCTTTCTTTCCACAGAGTCTGCACGCTGTTTTATTTCAGTCTTGAAGTTTCAGCGTTAGCACACCAACTTCTATTTTGTTCGTCTTTGACCTTGCTCGCTGCTCTGCTCTGCTTGGACCTCAGTTGTCAGCTGTGCCGTAAACATCATCACATGACTTGGGCCTACTTGCATAGCGATGCTACTGGAATGCTTTTTACTTTTTGTTTCTTTTTGTTTCTGTTTCACCTCCTCTGCCACCTCAGTGGCGTTGCACCCACACCTCTCATTCCGAGCCCCGTCCACATCCACAACCACAGCCTGGCCCGTCCCGCCGCAGCCCTGGCTCCAGCAATCCACAGGGAGCAGTCAATGTCAAGTCGTCAAGAGGCAACCTACCCGAGGACACTCTGTACTGCTGCCGAGCTACTTGGGTGGTGTTCAGTAGTTCATGTTCCGGTCCAACACACGCAAGACACCACCTACTAAACCCCCTTCTGACGATACTAATTGCTTGGTCGCGGAGCCGGCGTGAGTGAGCTCTCCCTCCAAAGGGCGCCCTCGCGTCCGTCCAACGACCATGGTATTGCCGATACCAGTGACCCCGCGGTAATCAATTCAGGGCCACAGGCGTAGAGAGGATATCAAAACTGAGGTCACCATGAAACCAGGACATGAAGGGCCACAGAATTGGAGACATTTTTTGAACGATGAGAATAAGCATGAAGAAGATGATGCTACGGCTTTCAATTCCGATCGGAGACTTCATAACAGGCCTGTACTTTACGGTTACTTCATAATATGTCACGGAATGCATGTTTGTCAGATCCATCCCTTTTTAAATCATGGTGCTAAACAGAGATGCACTCTTGTGCCTGTTCTATTCAGTCTCTTAGTTGTCATTGTTCTGGTCCCTACCATCGAGCGAGTGCAGCGCCCTAGCTAAAAGCTTCACATTTAAAGGCTCGTAGCTGCTTCTTGTGCCAGAATCTGACGGACAAAGGGGAAATAAAAGCACTAAATATGAAAGATCAGAAGTCAATGCCCGATCTCTTCTTTGACGACGAATGTGCTCGGTCAACTTACGGCGAACAATTCAGTTTCAGTTTCACCAAGAACATGTCACTGCGTGGGACTAGTCCATATACGCTCCACCACATCCGCTAAATTTTGGGAACACGTTGCCCACGATTTAAAAGCTGATGGATATATGCATTAATGACTAAGATGAGAGAATCTATGAATAGGTTCCCGTGGCGATGACTGAGCAGATGCCTGAACTACGCATTAGCCCAGCGCGCTGGTCAGGCCTTGAGTACCTACCTAACATTGGCTGCGCCATTATCATCTACGGCGATCAAGATCCGTGGGAGGTGGTGGGCAGTAATTCCCTAGGCTGCCTGGTCATTTGGCTTCATCCAGTCTACAGAAAGCAGAAGTTCAGCCAGACAATCCCTCGCCGCAGTAATCTCTTGTGACCATGGACACAGCCGGAATTTCAGGTCATTGACTATATCATCTCCCATACAATTTCATTGACATCTCATGCCTTTTTCTTCCCCCATTCAGACTGTATCCGCTCCCCCCTCCTCTTCTTGTTGTTTTTTGCTACATTACAAAGGACTGTCTTAGCTGCTAGCAGCTCAAATGATCCCCTATAACTACGATGTGCATTTACTTCTGAAACTGTTCAATAAAACCGAATATGGTGAAATAGTTCAGTTTCGACAATAAGAATGGCTGTGCTGGATTTCATATGAGAGAGAGAGAGAGAGAGAGAGAGAGAGAGAGAGAGAGAGAGAGAGGAGAGTGAGTGAGTGAGTGAGGGGAGGAGGGAGGGAGGGGGAGGGAAGGTGGAGAGAGAAAGAGAGAGACACTTGACACTTTGACACTTTGATATTTTATTGTCATTACCAAAGGACTAAAACATTTCCCTCTTCCTTTCCTGCAAACAAATAGTACACTTTTCATTCCTAGTGTGTATCAAATCCAAAGTTAACAAAAACAAATAAATTCGTAACATTCGTTATGTCCTCACCTCACGCACAGGAGTAATGCAGTAAGGTTAAAAAAAAAAAAAAAAACAAAAAAAAAACAAACTTAAGACTGACTCGACCATCCACTCAATCAAATGATATTGTATTTTACTGATCTCTTCAACATGAAAAAAAGACTGACTCGACCATCCACTCAATTAAATGATGACATTGTATTTTACTGATCTCTTCAACATGCGATGAATGATAATATTCATTCAGATATCTCTTATAGCAATAAAGCGTTTCTTGAATATCCCTATACATGGTTCTAACAAAATGGTATATGGAGAAACTGGCAGGTACCCTCTGCAGATACGCGCAAAAATTAAATGTATCAGGTATTGGCTTCGTCTTGTTAAACTCCCATCATCCAGGATTAGTAGGCAAGCATATACAATGTTATTAAATCAACACGAAAGTGGAAGACAAACTGGGTTTTTCAAGTAAAGAAATTTCTATTCGAAAATGGTTTTGGTTTTGTTTGGAACAACCAGGGCGTCGAGGACGACAAACGTTTTATTTGGAATTTAAAGAGCGTCTGATCTCATCCTATCAGCAAGTTTGGCATTCCGAGATGGAAAATAACGAAAAGTATACATGGTTTTTACAGTTTAATAGTGATTTACAGCCTGAAAATATCTACTAACAATTACACGAAAATGGCACAGGGATTCAATGGCACGATTCCGTACCAGGACACTTGGTCTTGACGCAAGTCAACATTGGTATATAACTGAAACCCGAAACTGCTATTAGGTGTCCGGTATGCAAAGAAAATGATAGAGAGGATGAATTCCACTTTTTCTTTTGTTGTAAAGAATATAAAGACATACGAGAGAAATATGATGTTTTTAGAACACCGTTTGCAAGGAGGCGTAACTTGGTCGCTTTGCTACAAACAGATAAAACAAAATATATAAGGTCCATGGCAATGTTTATTGCCGAAGCAGTTAGTAGGCGCAAGAAAAAACGTGACATTGCAGCCTAAAACAAAACAAAAATTAAACAGGAAGTACAAAAAAAAAGTAAAAATGTATGGCTGTTTTTTTCAGCGATTATATTTCACCACGCTCATCGAGGACGCTAAAACGTACACCAAAAATGAAATCAGAACTTTCTGCAGAGACCAGGCAGATAAAATGAACAGTCATTTAAAAGAAATGATAGCGCTGATCTCTGGTCTTCAACAAGAAAACAGGACTTCTACACAAAGAGCTGCATTCCTGTAAGACTCAGCTGGGAAATCTGCAATCAGAAATAAAGAAAATAAAAAAGCCCACTTCAAGAGAAACCACAGGGGTTCAGACTGCTTCCACAGGATCACCCCCATCCTGTTCAACATTCTTTGAAGAAGCACGTCAACCTGGCCTTAGCACAGAACCCCCACAGCGGAACAACCCCCAGGACGACAAAGACAGCGACAATTTGTTATTAAGGAGGGAAAATGATTTTCAGGATGCTGCCCCCTCCGATGACGTGGCTGACCGAAGTCAGGAAGGAAAGGCACTGAGCCTGCCTCAGTATGCCGTGTCCACGGCCAACTCCTTCTCCCTGCTGGACAATTTTGAAGAAGAACCGATCCAGGAAAAGAATCTGAATCCAACAAAAAACGCTCCATAACCCCCGACCAAAACGACCCCCCCACTCTCCACCCCTCATCATCCAATGCATCTCCTGTTGATGTTTTAAAAACACAACGTGTCCCAGAGAGAGCAACAATGCTCATAATAGGCGATTCAGTACTTCGCTTCGTCAACCCGAAAAGACTTGCCCCTCCAAAACGAATTTATGTACAAAATCTGTGTTCCGGGGATGCAGGTACATGAATTGTTTTCCTGGCTGCTGTCCCTGAAATCTTTCCCTGACATCAGTCACGTTATTGTCCATGTCGGGGTGAACTCCTGTCCTGCTGGTCCTGTCCAGAAGGAAGTCTGGATGCGACTTGTGTCCCGATGCTGTGAGATCTTCCCCAACGCCAAACTGTCCTTCAGCTCCATCGTTCCTGCCAGAGGTCGACATCACCTGAATAACTCGATCCGCCCATCCAACCGCCATCTACAGGCTGTCTGTGACCAGCTGGGAGTGTCGTTCATTGACCACGACTCCACATTCACCACTCCTTCAGGGGCCCCTCGTCTGGCCCTCTATCAGGACCTGATCCACCCCAGCGCCAAAGGAACCGGCAGACTGGCTGCCAACCTCAAGTCACTGTGGCGTGGAGGTCCATCAGGTGACGTGCCTCAGCCGGCCCAAGGGAGCTCATCCAGAATGCCGTCCTTCAGCAATAACGTTTTTATTGATGGTCCTCAGCGGAGGAGGCATCAACGCAGTACAGATACTGGATTTGATAATACTACTGGTGCCTACGATTCTCGTTCTCTCCATCGTGAATTCCCACCCAACACTGATCCAGTCCCCACAGACTGCCCACCCCTTCTTCTCTGTTCCATTACCCATCTCTAAATCCAAGACCCAGACAGACAGACCTGCGCTCTGCAAATCATTACCCTTCCACACCCTTCCCACCTGATGACGTCGATATAATTAACAGAACTCCCCAAAATCATTACCCGTCCAACACCCTTCCCACTGATGATGTGAATAAAATTATCAGGAATCCACCCCCACATCATTACCCTCCCCACACCATTCTCCCTAATGATATGAATGAAATTAGCCGTAATTCACCCCCATCCACGTATTTCAGACAGGAAAGGAGTTATCATGGTAATCCTTCCCCTGCTTTCCCAAACATGCAGTATCCCCTCTAACATTCCCATTCAACCCATTTATAACACCTCAGTGGGTTCCAATCACACGAATAATCATTATGCTCTCGAACTGTTCAGGATGGCATCTCAGCTACTTTCCCAACAACACGTATCTCCTCCTTAAATCAAAGAAAACATTACCATGGGCGTATATCCGGAGAGAGAGAGAGAGAGAGGGGGGGGGGGGAGAGAGGGGAGAGAGAGAGAGAGAGAGAGAGAGAGAGAGAGAGAGAGAGAGAGAGAGAGGAGAGAGAGAGAAGGAAGTTGGGGTGGAGGTGGAAAGGGGTAATAAATATGTATGTGGGTTTATGTTTTCCACATGATTTATATTCACTCCTGTGTCAAGAATAGAAATGTCTTTGCCAATGTGTAAGCTTAACAATGTTTCAAACCCATACGTGCTTACACGTACGGCGCGTGATGTGTGTGTGCGTGCGCGTGCGCGTGTGCGTGTGTGTGTGTGTGTGTGTGTGTGTGTGTGTGTGTGTGTGTGTGTGTGTGTGTGTGTGTGTGTGTGTGTGTGTGTGCGTGTGTGTGTGTGTAAATGACATCACCGGCTCGGCATTAATTCTTGCTTGACTTGCTACCGAGGTTTGACAGTGGTCTCGTTTTTGTCTCTCTTGCATTGATATTTTGCCTTTGTTACTGGCTGGGATTTCTTTCAGCGCTTTGTTTATTGCTGCCTTAAAATTTGTATTGTTTTGCGTTGCAGTATTCACTGATCTTTGTATTTTTTTCTCCCTTGTTTGACTTGCTACCGAGGTTTTGACAGTGGTCTGTGAATTGATAGGAGCGAAACAGACTGATAATTGCGCTAGTGTTTATTTGGAGAATACTTCATTTTGTCTTTTGCATTGATATTTTGCTTTGTTACTGGCTGGGATTTCTTTCAGCGCTTTGTTTATTGCTGCTTTGAAATTTGTATTGTTGTTTGCGTTACAGTATTCACTGATCTTTGTATTTTTTTCTCACTTGTATAGTGGATCGTGTTTTCCTTGTTGGCCTGTATAATGTCAGAACGTGGTAGCCCTTGGCTAACCGAGGATGGACTTAGAGTGGGGCATCATCTAAATATTAATCATGTTATAAAACAGATTACTGAAATATCATCCATATATCAAATTTGGGCAAACATTTTCACATATTTGGTTTTTCAGAATCCCATTATCTCTCCTTTCATATCTAATAGTGACCTTTCAGTTCCAGGCTATAATATAATTCGTAAAGACCCCATTCAGAAAGGAGAAAAACTGGCATAATAGTGTATGTCCATCAGTCAATTAAAGTTGAAAGAATTGATTACCTTGAACAGCATCACGTAGAAACTATTTGGGATCGAAATACAACTGAAGTATAACAAGCCCATACCTCTATGTTTTCTATACAGGAATCCAGCCGAACATGTCGACTGGATCGACCGCTTCATTTCAATGTTGGAAAATGCTAATGATAATTACAAAGATGTCATAATATTAGGTGATTTTAATATTGATTTATTCAAAACTGATAATCACTGGACTCAAACTTTTGAATCATTTGGTTTGACACAATTATAAAATCAGCTACCCGTGTAACCAATTCTTCTGAAACATTAATAGATCATATATATGTTACCAATTCAGAAACAATAGTAGAATCAGTTGCTCCTGTTTATGGCTGGCTGCAGTGACCATTTTCCCGATTTGTTTTACGTGGACCAAAAAGGGTGTCAAAATACCCAAGTTAAATCAAACGATTACATTCAGGAACTTTTCAAAATTTGATCGTGAAAAATTTCTCTCAGATCTTTTAAATTCCCCTTTAAATGACGTGTATCAGCATACTGACCCCAATCAAGCTCTGCAAGTATGGTATAACATCTTCCATGACGTATACAATAAGCATGCCCCTCTTCAAACTAAAAGAGTAAAAACATCGGATAATAAAACCCTTGGCTTACAAAAGAAATACAGGACACTATATATCAAAGGATTATCTGTTAAAAAAAATGGCTCTCGCGAAGAATTCAAAAGTACAGAAATAAGGTGACCTCCCTAATACGATCAGAGAAAAGGAAAATATTTCTTGGACCTAATTAATAGAAAGAAAGACAGTAAATCTATTTGGAAAGCTATACATGGCTTAACCAAGAAAAATTCTGACCCTGTATTAAACTTAACAAAAGACATATCTGCAAGTGAACTGAACGCCCATTTTGCAAGTATAGCAAATCAAATCATACGAAACGATGAATCAAAAAGTAACGATCTACAAGAATTACGGAAATACTGCCACCAGAAGAACATCCATTCAGCTTTGGATATTAGTGCCATGAATGTCCACGAAGTTTTCTCTTCTCTTAGACAGTTAAAACAGACAGCAACTCGTGGAATTGATGGAATTGACGGGAAAATTCTTAAGCTATCAGCATCTGTTATAGCAGAAACTCTCACATATATTTATAATCTCTGCATTGATAAGCATTGCTTTCCTGATGCTTTTAAACAAGCTAAAGTCATACCATTGTACAAATCAGGAAATATGGCTGATCCTTCTAACTATCGACCGACCTTCTCTATTCTATCAGTTCTTTCAAAACCATTAGAACAACACATAAAAAAGTGTCTTCTTTCTCATGTAAAAAAATTCGATCTACTACACCCTAATCAATCCGGATTTAGAGAGAATCATTCTTGTCAAACAGCTCTTACCAAGATAGTTGATCGATGGCTTTCAAACATAAACAACAAACACTTTTCCGGAGTACTCTTCGTGGATTTTGCTAAAGCTTTCGATGTCATTAATCATGAACTTTTGCTCAGAAAGTTAATTATTTATCGACTAACTTCCGACACTCTCTAAAAACTCATTTCATCCTTCCTTTCCACAGGCAACAATTAGTTTTATTAAATGATTGTTATTCTACTTTGATTCCCAATAACTTTGGTGTGCCACAAGGCTCGGTCCTTGGTCCACTGCTCTTCTTATTCTATATTAATGATTTACCATTAACCTTGACTTCTCATTGTGAAATGTTTGCCGATGATACCACTATTGACACTAATATTCTAATGCTCAGCAAGTCTACCTTGATATTCAGAAAAATATCAACCTTCTCGTTAAATGGACACAACTCAATCACATGTCTCTGCTGCATCTCAAAAAAAAAATTCATGTTGATTACAACAAGGCAAAAACGTCAAAATGTAACCGAAAACTTGCCAATCCTTTATATTGGTAACGAAAAAATCAAAGAGGTTTCAAATCACAGAGTCTTAGGAATAGCAATCGACAACAACTATCTTGGTCGAAGCATTTAGAACTTCTTTTCAAAAAATCTTGCCGTAAAACTGTATCAGCTCAGGAAAATAAAAAACTTTTTTTTAGATTATCACACCCAGAAAATTATTTTTTCAATCTTATATTCAACCAAATATTGACTATGCCTCGACACTCTGGGATTTAGCTAGCAATAAGTTGCTTAAACCATTGACTAGTATATACAAAGAGAGCTGTCAAAATAACAATTGATAAACCCTCGCTAGGGCACCCTGATTATGAACGAGCAGGTATCCTTCCATTCAAGACCAAACTATTGTACAATAAAGCACTCTTTATGCATAAAATACTACACGGCGGTGCTCCTTCCTATTTATGATATATTTACTTCTAATGATCATCGTCATTCGCATAAAATAAATCTCCCTTTCCCATCAATTAATTTATGCAAATCAAGCCTTGCTTATTCTGGGGGCTGGCTGTGGAATAATATCCCAGAAAAATTAAAAAACGAACCAAACACTAGTAAGTTTAAATCCAATCTTTTTACGTACTTGATGTATCTGTCTGATCTTACACCACTTTACCCAAAGATGTACCAATAACTGTTCTGTGTAAATGTTTCATTTTTCCTTATTAGTTCTTCTTCCTATTCTTCCATCCCCCCCCCCCTCCTCTCATTCTTAATTGTCCCCCATCCCACCCCATCCCCCTCCCACCCCCCCCCGTCTCCCACACCTTCTGTCGGTGTTCCCTCTGTACATAGATTTTGTGTGGACATAACTGCTCCTGAACAGAGGTAAATCAGACTACAGGATGCAACTCATAACAGCCTTAAAGTAGCATCCCCATGGGTGTACCAGCCCGTGCAGAGACTGCAGAGCCCCGGCGAAAAAAAACCACCCTCCAGCTGCTGTCGAGCACACCCCACAGACCCAACCACCCCTGCCCACGGACAGATGAAGACAGTGCCACTCCAGACACAGCAAGCTTTCGCCATACGGTCTTATGTGCCCTCAAGAGAATCCAAAGTTGTAGTCTTTCCCACTGTCAACAGGACTTTCCCCTGTGGTCAGTGGGTCTTTCCTCACCGTCACTGGACCTTTCTCCAGGAGGGAAGGTGGAGAGAGAAAGAGAGACAGACAGACAGACATACACAGACAGACAGACAGATAGGCAGACGCAGAGAGAGAGAGAGAGAGAGAGAGAGAGAGAGAGAGAGAGAGTAATTCCTTTGTTGATCATTCTTCTTTTTCCAGTTTACCTGATAGCGTTTGGGAAAAAACCTACAGACCAGGACACTGCAGCTATATTTCTGAGTTTGAGGAATAGAGCCAGCGGGAAAGAAACGTGCTCTGTGAGGGAGAAATAGAACATTTGCTTTATCCATGAGCTTATCTCTACATACACAACAGATCTCTCTCTCTCTCTCTCTCTCTCTCTCTCTCTCTCTCTCTCTCTCTCTCTCTCTCTCTCTCTCTCTCTCGTCATTTTCACTATAGCCATTGTTTCCTCTCTGCATGTCGGTTAAAAGTTGTATTTGTTTATGTTTTTATATAGTGTGTGTTTTGTTTTTGTTCACGCTTGTCACTCATTCTTCTTTCATTGTTGTCATTCTTACCTTTTGTTCACATAATTTTATTTTGATTTCTTCAGCGGGTGGCATTGCCATGACTGATTAGCTCAGATCCTGAATCCAGGTCTGTGAAAAAAAAAAAGAATAGAACTTCATTAGTTTAGCCCATCTGTTTATTCCACGGAGATTGAAGAGGAACATTTTGCTTCGTTGACCAGGCTCTTAAAAACTATTGACAAAATTCTATCCCTGTCGTTATTTTTTTTTTTTCTCCTGACAAATGGATTTCTTTTCTTTCTGCATTGTTTCTCCTATAGTTAAAAAAAGAGGCGTCACGAAGAACGGGTGTGACGCGATATTGAAGACAGCTAACTGACAAAAAAAAAAACTTGTGCTTTAATGTATAGATGTTCTCAATTGGTTCTGCAGGGGGTTTATCTGATGTCCCACAAAATGCATATTCATAGACAGCTTCGTTACCTCTGTGTCTTTTTAGTTGCCTACTGACTCGAACTAACTTTTAAAAGAATTTAAAGTAACCCTGCCGATTAACATGGACAAACAAAAACATTGTCTTGTAACCGGCAGAATTACTTTATATTCCTCACAACATTTGTTTCGATTTCTGCCTGCAGTCGCCTCACTTCGAAAGTGTTTTGTCTTGTGAAGAAAAAAATATGATAAACTGGACCAATCAGGGGCGATCTACGAAATCCAGTGCGGTGAATGTGACCAGTGGTATGCGGGTGAAACAAAGAAAACTGAGGTTCTATGTCAAAGAACACAAGAGGGACTCCTCCCCGGTAGGGGGACACATGATCAACAGCGGACATGTGTTCTCCAGTGGCAACATCAATGTCCTGGACCGGGAGGCCGGATGGTTCCAGAAAGGAGTGAAGGAGGCCGTCTACATCGCGGCTACCGGGAGACACATCCTGCCAACGGTCTACAACTCCCTAGTTCGGTCGCATGACGTGAGCTCGACTCACGCACGTGCGCACTGAACACAGTTCACCCCGTCAGTCGAACAGCGCTGATGAAGGCAGCCGGATGCTAGCCCAAAGCTCCAGCTTCGCCCGTCATTCTTCAGAGACCAGGTACAAATGTTTAATCCCGTCTTGTAGTCTGTCCATGTTAACCGTCTGAGTTACTTTCAATGTGTTTGTTTCCACCTCCCATCCTCACACTTTGACACTGAAGCACACAAACAAACCAAATGTGTTGGTTTAGGACAGAGTGGTCTGAATGAAGAACCAGAGGAGCAGAAACGGATTCGTTCCACACAAAGACTGAGCCGTGAGGCTTTCCCTCCCCACCAAGGTAGGCTCACAATTTCATGGAAAGCTGTTTCGCAGAAGTGCGATGGGATACAATTTAGGGGACAGTTTATTGACCCAAGAACTCATGCGTGATTGCACGAGCTACTTCTAATCCTTTCTGACCTGTGACATTTGGCTTTACCCTTTGAGCTGCATGTTTTCAGGGAAGTGAGCAGTTTTGTTTGATTCGCTTATTTAAAAAGAAAATAGAGAGAGATGGGGTTAGTTACCGCAAAGGACACAGACATGAAAGTACAGGACAACACACAATGCATTCCGATTTCTTGGGTCTTCTTCAGGCAAAGACAAACAATATTTAGGACAGTGAAAACGAAGAACGGGGAACTACTTATATTCTCATATTCGGCGCAAAGTCAAAATGCTACTACTTTGTCTGTGTCCTTGGTGATAACTAACCCCCTCTCCTTCTAAATTGTGCTTCATTTTCCGCCCTAAATCGCTTATTTCTGTTCTCTTTATGTTAAAATCAAGACAAGAATATGTGTTGGAGAAAGAAAACACGAGCATGAAGAATCAGAAGGGGAGCAGATGGAGCTGGGTGAAATGGGCATAGAAAGGGTGAGCAACATTTTCAGCAACATTGTGAAACGATCCGAGTGTTAAGCCCGAAGATCCTTAACACTGAATAAAACGTTGTTGATACCGTTGTCACCTCTGAACGGACAAGCAGATATAGCACAGTATGATTTTAATAGGAATGAAGAAAGGGGGTTAAAGACAGAAGAAGTGGAATATGTTTTTATATTTCTTCTATCATAGCTTTCATTCTGTATTTCTTAAATTAATGCTGTTTTTCTGTCGCATTATCGTTGTTCTTTTTTTTTCTTTACTTTCTTGTATCCACTCAGCACGGAAAAAACTGTTAAGTTACAGGACAGAAATCTAGGTCTTTCAAAACTGTTATCTGACTTGATTAGTCCTCCCTTTTCTGTTTACGCGACAGAGATCGGACGGATAGCATTTCATCTTAATCACTATATCTCGCAATAGACTGATGAAAATATTATTCAAAGAGAGAGAGAGAGAGAGAGAGAGGGGGGGGGTATTTTTAAAAAGAGTTACCAACGTGGACGTCCTCTTCATTGCTGGCTCTGGCTTTCCTTGCCTGTCTCTTTTTGTTGCGCTGCAGCTGTCCTCCTTTCTTCACATGAATTGGCGCCATTGTAGATAGAGAGTAGCACCATCTAGCTCGATCCATCGCAGTTGGTTCCCATGTGTCAGTGTTGATGTTCAACGACTCGGTATGTCACCAACTCATGCCATCCATACACACACGATTCGAAATTGCGGTCGGATAAGGTCAGTTTTAACAGAAACATGTACTGAACGCGTACAATGAATATTCTGAATGAATGTTGTGATAGCTTTTATTCTGGCCACCTAGTTTGGTTTGAAAGCACGCTTACTGCAAAAACTGACTCGTACATTTTTTGAAACTTTCTCTGTCTCACTCTCTACCCCCCCCCCCCCCCCCCCCCCCCCCCCCCCCCTCCCTCTCTCTCACCTTTCCCCCGTAGTGGCGCCAACACAACAACGATTCCAACCGAGCTCCGCATGTACAGGAACACCAAGTTCTTTTGTTTCCCCTGTTTCAGCGTTGGCAACGACAATCCACATCAGTATACAGGTTTTCGTAAGGCAACCGTCAAGAGGAGACACGGCGTTGCTCCTGAGTCACTCGTATGGTGGTCAGAACGAACTAAGGATGCCGCCTGCAAAGCTTCCCATTGATAATGATAGTTGTTTCATTGGGGAGTCAACTCACGTGTATGTGTGCGACCCAAGAATGGTGCTGCCAACGTCCATCAAAGTACAGTGCATAAGAACGTTGCAATACCTTCGACCTCACCTCCATCTCACTGTGGATATGGACGTGGGCTGCAATTTGAAAACTGAGATCAAAACGAGAGTAAAGAATGAAGGGTAATAGATATTATGACCCTATTATGATTATCACTGAGGACAACGTTGCAAAATGAGGTCTTCTTCAGGCAAGATGCAAAGATACTTAACTGACATGGTTGAAGAGAAGTGATTGTCCGTTCATTACGTTGTCCTGAGTGTTTTGTATGGGTATCTGCCTGAAGAAGATCTAAGTAGCTCGAAACGCGTTGTTTTTTGTCTTGCTATATTCGGTTGTCTCCTTCCTTTTTTGGTTTTTTTTTGGCGATGCGCTATTAATTAGATTCAAAATTTACTGAGGACCGAGTTAATGAAAATGAATCAAAGCGCATCGACTGGGTAGATAGAACTCGAATATGCGTTTGCCAGTTTTCCCATTTGAATTGATACCCACCCCGGGGAAAGATTGACGGGGTTAAAAGAAGCAAACAAACACAAAAAGAATTATTTTTAATGGAAATCGAAATTAATAGCCTCTGGTCTGCAGGTCCCCCACAAATTTAACATGCCACTAACAGCTGTTGGTGACATTTGAACTTTAAACATTTAATCACATACTGTGTGAATTCCGCTTGTTTTGTTTCGTTTGTTTTCCTTTGTTTATGCATTTGGAGAATCACTGCTGTTTCATTCCAGAGTCTGACGTTCTTCATGTACTGCCTGTAAGAAAATCTAGATGTGTTCTGCACGCGCCGTGCACTGTTGTAGTATATCCAGCCATTCGCATGGAGAGGCAAGTATGAAACATTCAAATATTCTCCTTTATCTTGTATAATAATTGATTTATCTCTAAGAATTAAGCGCGCGGTGACGGCGTGTTCCCAGGTTTTAAAACATCTTGGCCATGGCTGGTGTTAGATTCTTTGATTCGGGCGTCTGGATTTGAAGGCGCCGACTATGCCGCGCCCAAACTTATACGCCGGGTGATTCTGTTTTGATGGTGTTAGAATCTCCGGCCAGACCCGTTTTTAAAAAATTAGGGGATTGTTTTGGTTGCATGAAAGAATTACTACTAGTTGTTCTGACCCCGTTTTCCCTCGGAAACAGTACTGTCGTGGCGGACTATAACGTTCCACCAGCACAACCCTCAGCTGGCTATGGATAACGCAATATCGCATGCGATAATCATTGGCTACCAGCCCGCATTGAGAAGATAACCATGTGACTTGTCTAATTTCTAATCGCTTATTCCATTGCCATTGAAATGGTGTTGTTTGCTATCTGACAAAAAAACCTCACTAAGAATTTGTTTTTGTCTCTGGTTGTTATTTTGTTGTTCCTCTTTGTTTGGGTGCAGACTATCGTTGGCTATCGCCTTTCACCCTCAACTAGTAATTGGGTATGTAAATATCTACACGTGCGGTCAAGCAATCTTCATCATTGACTTCGGGAAAAGATGCACCCCTTGAGACCTGAGGGAAGGGCTATCTTTGACTCGCCACTTGTGGCGCAGATGTTATTACACATATCGGTGCAACGCATCATCCTACCATGTCTCAGAAACCCATGGGATAGATGTCCGAGTGGATAACACAGCCTGGAGTTCCCCGCGAGATTTGCCTCTGACATATTACAGTGAAATAGACGCGGAAACACAAATCGAATTGCATGCCTTAGCCTATGCATGGCCTTCTCAGTGGCTTCTTCCTATCCACGTGTAGGACAGCGGGTCAGCGAGGCGTCATGTATGCGAATGATAATAGAGCCAACATGGGTCACATACCAGCCTGGATAGCTCCAAAAACGAGGACTAGGCCGCGTTTTTTTTAAGGGTATTTCGCGTATGGCCACGTGCATCAGCATCACTCATCTAGCTCATCATATCACTCACGCACATCATCATCATCTACTTTAGCTCTATAACGCTTACTGCGGGAAGCACCGCAGTATGCTCACCCCCCCCCTTTTTTTCCCCACCTTAGCAGCAACAACAACAAACCAAGTCAAGTCAACAACAACACCCCCATAGACACGACGACTACTACTATTACTATGTAATAACTTGACTAGCTAGCCTGCCTTGCTGCTGCACTGGCTTGCCGCGAACTACTAAGGACTACTGTAACTTTTTTTTTATAAGATATTAAAGAGAGAGAGAGAGATTGAGATGAGAGAGGAGGGAGAGATTGAGAGGGCAGGGAGGGGGGAGGGTGAGAAGTTAAGACAGAATAAGATTAGAACGACGATGGACAGGACAGACAGAGAGACGAGAGACAGCCACCCCGAGAGGACCATGAGGAAGAGTCCGACAGAGACAGTGGCTGACCTACGCTCGATGACGAACCGTGCCCCGGAGAGAGATCTCTCAGACCGCCGCCCCCTCTGACGGTTTTTTCACCATAGAGACGGCTGAGAGATTGGGTCTTGCGGGTGAGAGAGGAGAGGATCAGAGATAGGACGGGCGACCGAAGACTCCTTAAGAGTAGAGAGAGAGATAGATGAGAGAGAGGACGGAGTGAGGCAGAAACGAAAACATTAATCCATCCCTACCGTGTCTTAAGGGGACTGTTCCGCAGTTTTGGTATTGATTGACATCGTTGGAAGTGACCTTTGCTTGGAACAGTTCAGCTAACTATTTACTACAATTCTACCTAGACGGCTTTTCTCGTCGAGTGTGCCAGCGTGACGCTGCCAATGTGGGGACATATGTGTTTCAGTCGGTAAGAAAGCCAGATTACAAGATACCTCAGGCCGTGGGATTATTCCTTTATTCTCATTTGCCGTTGGCGTCGTGTCGTCAGCGTAGGGTGGGTGTTGACTTGCTAATTTTGGGTTGTCGATATTATTCGTCGTGATGCTTGCGGGTGCTGTTGTTGTTGTTGTTCTGGCTGTTGTTGTTGACTTGTAGTTCTTCTCTCGTCTTGTAACGGGTTCTCTTGCCATCTGTGAGGATGTTATGTAATCATCGTCATCCACCAGTTGTTGGTCTTTATCGTACCTTTAAATATTTTGATTTCTTTCGTTTTTTATCTTTCTGTTTTTGCTTTGTCTTCTAAAAGTATCCTACCCTCTTGTTGATTTCTTCGTTACGCTTTGCACTTGCCTGGCGGTGCTGTTTGTGTTGTAGTGTGGTCATCGGTGTTGTGTGTGTGTTTGTGCTGGTGTGTCCTCTGTGTGGTGTGTATTCTGGGCTCTCCCCGCCCCCCCCCCTCGTTGGATGCTGTGAGTGATCACACTGGCCCGTGTCGTTGTGTTGTGCCTGTGATTGTGTGCGTGCAGCTAGCGCGCGCGCACTGTCGCTGCTCCCTTGCTGTGTGAGTGCGTTAGGGGCTTTTTACCCTAATTTCTAGTTTGGTATTTCTTTGCCAGTTCTCTTTATCTTAGGATAATCATCAATGTCATGGTCATCCTACTCCATTCTGTGTGGTCTTCCCATCTCCTTCTCTTCTTCACTTCTCACACAACTCCTCCTCCGTCCCTCACACTACTCCTCCTCCAACCTCTCCTCTTCCTACGTCCTCCTCCTCCTCCTCTCTCTCTCTTCTGCTTCTTCTTTTCTTCTCTTCTTCTTTTATTCTTCTTCTTTGTCTTCTTTTCTTCTTCTATTAGTCGTGTGGTTGTCTACGATTTATGCTGTTTGTTTATATGTTTATCTATTAATTCTTTCTTCTTTCTTGTCCGAGCTCTTTCTTTCTTTCTTTATCAATGTACTATGTCTTTGTTACTATTTGTGTGATTGCTATTATAGTGTCGTCGAACGAAAAGACATTATAATTTTATGTATCTCTCTTTCATTCTCTTGTTGTCCTGTCTGTCCATGTCTGTCTCGCGATGTCTTCCTCTCTCTCTCTCTCACCTCTCTCTATCTCTCTCG
>JADBJO010017577.1:25000-37329 GCA_016801955.1 Conus betulinus | reverse complement strand
CTTTACTATATGCACAGTATGACTTCCGCATGAACGTGACAATATATATTCTGGCTAGGTCAAGTCTGACTTTTTTATGAGATGATAATGGTGGTTTGTGCACACGGTCGTTTAGCTTACCGCCCGCGTCGTCGCTTCCCTTTGCCCATTCCGGTCCCATTTCCCCCTGTTGCTCTTCTCCGTTTGCACGTGCACTATCTCTCACGCACACAGACACACACGCCCTCCCCCCCCTCCCCCCCCCCCCCTTCCCCCCCCCCCCCCCCCCCCCCCCCCCCTCACACACGTTTTTCTTCTCTCAACCCACCTGACTGCCTTCTCTTTAATGCCCTTAATGCCCTTCCTCTTCGATTCGTCCTCTACCCCCCTCCCTCCTCCCCCCCCTTTGCGCCCTCCACTCCTTCCCCTTTACCTCAATCCTCTAAGTAATTAGCAGACTGAGTAGATAAATTGAAAATACTGTGATATGAATGTCATCTTAACCCCCCCCCCCACCCCCCCCCCGCGCCCCTCCAACTCCTACAAACCCTCCCCGTCCTTTCCTCCCCTCTTTTCGTACCCCCACCCCCCCTCCCTTTTGTCGCACATATTATAGGCTTCAACCCCTTCCATTTGCCCTCCTTTAACTGTAGTTACTATAGCCCCTGTGCCCGCCCCTCCCCCATCACCTGCTTTATTCCTAGGTCTTCTTCCGCCTCCCCTCCCCTCTCCTGTGGTCCTACCTTCTCTTTCATAAACGTTCCACCCTTTCTATCACCTTCCTTCTCCGCCCCCCCCCCCCCCCCTGCCCATCCTCCCTTTTCAGTTTTATTCCCCATTCCCTCCCAACCCCCACACACCCAGACAACACAACCACCATCCCGCCCTGCCTGCTTCGAGCGGTATTGTTTTCGCCTGCTTCTTGGATACTTTTCTCCTACTACAGGGCAAAACTTGTAACCCAGTCAATCCCGCCCCGTCCCTCATCCCTCCCAGCTGGATCTGGTCAGGAGCAACAAAGGGAACGTCTCAAGGTTTAAATTCCACAGCTCAAAACAGGGGGCATACAGCAATATGGTGAAGACGCCTTGAAAGGTTCACTCACCCCAAAGTTGTTGGTTCGAATCCTGGCAATGCCAGGGAATAAAAATCCGACTGCAAAAGGACGTCTACGAGTCATGACCTGGATGTGGCCCGGCTCTCCTAGCCTGTAAAGAGTGCAGGGCCGGATGATCTGTTAATTTTCGATTTCATTTTCATGTGTGAAACTGCATCCGATCGAACAGTTTGACCTGTTAAGGTATGCGATGGCTGCTTGACTGTTTTGGAAACTGATGGCCGATAGCGGGTGTTCGGAAACCCTCAAGAGAGATAATCTGTGTGAGAACTCGCGTTCGGTGAGAGTGACTCTACCTGAGGACACGCCAAGAGCCATTTTGCCCCATCAGCCGGTGTAGCAGTTCAATCTGGGAGAGAAAGGCAAAAACAGGCGTGTGAAATGGTGCGCCGATGGAGCAGGCTGTTCAAACCCCGATCGGTAACCTAGGGTGCGCTTTTAATCAAATGTTTGACCCTCCAGGTCTACTTTGACTCTCCATGTCTACATTGACTCTCTAAGTCTACGTTGACCCTCTCTGTCTACTTGTTTGTCCCATAAAATGTGAAAAGGTCACTGTACTTGCGATGGAAAGACAGTCGTTTTGTTGTGTTTTTTTGTTGTTGTTTTTTTTCCGGAACAGGTCTGTTTTAAATGAGATCTAAAAGGACGTCTGTCATGAAACAAAGGAGGAGAAATGAAAAGAAATGAAGAGGAAGAAAGATGAAAAAATAGAGAATTGGGAAGTGAAGGAAAAGAAGAGAAGATGAAGGATGAGGAAAATAACACAAAGAAAAATAGGTGTTAGGAAGAGAAGGTGGACAGATTGTGTAGCAGTGGATGCGATGCTTGTTGTAGAAGAGCGGGACAAAAAAACCCCCCAGAAATAGGTGATGGAGGACCAAGAAAAGGTTTGAAGAGGAGAGATAACACAAAAACAACGGCAGTGATACCAGTAAGCTAAAAGGAATTAGAGTGAAGACAGGAAGATCATGACGACGACAATGGCAATAATGTTAATGAAGATAATGGCAAAAAGGGGGATGTTGTAGACACTGACACTTTGGGACCAAATCACACATGCAACACAACACACACACACACACACACACACACACGCACACGCACACGCATTTGGATCTTTTATGGCTTTTTTATTTTTCATTTCTAAACTACAACAAATCGTGTGTTAGCCGAACCACCTTCTTGCCAATAATCTGAAAACAAGATGAATGTACCGGCCCAGCATGTCGTTCCTACATTTCACCCCATTCTCCACACACACACACACACACACACACACGCGCGCGCGCGCGCGCGCGCGCGCACACACCACACACCGTACACACACACATGCTCATTCCAGCACACACACACACACACACACACACACACACACACACACACACACACACACACACACATACAAACACGCACACACAGGCGCGCGCGCCCGCATGCACACACACACACACACACAACACACACACACACACACACACACACACACACACACACACACACACACACAAGCAGACACTCAATTTTTCGAAAAGTACACACTTCATTGGGGACCAAAAAAAAAAAAAAAATCGGAAGGTCAGTCTCAAATTAATTACATTGATCTAGTTGCAAAGTGAGACGACTGCAGGCGGAAATCTAAACAAATTTTAAATAAATGTCAGCAAACCGCCCAGAGAAACGTGGACAAACGAGTCACAAGACAAAACACAACACGTTTCGACCTCGTAGGTCTTCTCCAGGTGAGACAAAAGCGAATAAAATAACGAAAATTCACTTAGCTTTGATCGCTTCTGATCGCTTCAAGTCAAAGTCGTAATGATGATAATGATATTACTGATAGGAATACTAATAATGGTCAAAAATATTAAAAAAAAAGAAAAAAAAAAATCATTCGTTTTTGTCTCACCTGAAGAGGACCTAAGAGGTCGAAACGCGTGTGTGCTTTGTCTTGTGACTCGTTTGTCCACGTTTCTCTGGGCAGTTCGCTGACATTTTTTTAAGATTAATTACATTGAATTCCAATTTGCGAATTGCTACAAATTGCAGTAGTAGAGAAATTAACCTGGAAGCTGGGATGAAATATCTGTATTTCTCTGTAGGGCTCAAATCCATCCTTCAGCATGCCTCCAAGGAATCCAACAGTAAGACACTTGAGATCTCATCCTCAGACGATGTCATACCGAAAAATATGATAATGTTAAAAACCTCCTGCTTGTTCGTTGTTCACTATTCCCTGTCTTATTTGAGATTGACATTCATACCAATCACACCATAGTTATCTGCATTTGTTACTGTTCGTCCCGGTGTTTTGCTCGACTATATTCAAAATCAGAAAGGCTGTATAAGTCTTGAGTTAATGTTGTTTTGTTTTTGTTCATTTCTCCGGTTGCTTTTGCTGTTTATGTGTGTGAGGTACAGGGTATATGGGCAAGCCTGGGAACATTCTTTTTTTTTGGGGGGGGATGTCTTCTTGTTTCTTCTGTGTGTTCTGTGTTGTTGTTTTTCTGCTACGCGATTTGGTGTCGTAAAGAGCATTCATTTGACGTGGAATTATTTCATCATGCTACATGAATTACCCACCTGCTCCCTATTTTTCGTTGATTTCAGTACTTTCATTGTGTCATCACGTACCTATTTTTGCTCACCATTGTTGCACTCAAGATAAGGATTGTCCATTTCGGCGAAGAGGTTATGGAGGGTAAGGTGACTAAAGGAGGGTGATGAGGAGGGGCTCATACCCCTGTCTGCATCCTCACTCAATATTTCCCAACATGAAGCATAACTGGTGGCACATAGCTGTTATCAAAGTAAAATCTGTGAACAAATTTACAATGTTACCACATTCCAGAAACAACGTGATTAAAGTATATGTAAGACCACCAACACCTTTTTTTACTAGCAAATGAATAAAACTGATCGTTCCATCATTTAAGCAAAGTCCCGGACTCCAGCACAGCAACTAAGCAGCACCCATTTACGCCCAGAACTCAGGCTGCAGGAGACTGAGAGTTCCACCCACCAGAGCAACATTACCAGTGACCAACACTTGCGCGTGCAGCTTGCCCCCTGTCGCCAAGTCATCGCAGCTGGGCAGCTGGGGACCTTCCTCCTCATGGTCCTGGCTGGAGGCCTGCAGGGAAAGGTCTGCAGAGGCCATGTTCTGAACAGGCGGGTCCATAGCCAGACCAGCCACCACACAGCGGAGACAATGCTGGGCAGACACCGGGCAGAACAGAAGTCGGAAGGCAGCACGATATCCTCTTCTTGCTCCTGGAGCTGATTCCAGAGTTCCAGATGAAAACAGCGACAGCAGTCGAGCCGCCTCTGGGTCCTCTGTCAGGTCCAGAGCATCTGCAACAATGTTCAGTCACCGAATGGAGTCTACAGCGAATTCTTCCCTAGATCAAGAATTCCTTAGATCAGACGCTCCCTTATTTGAGCAGGGAACAAGAATGCCCTAAGTGCGTTATTCTCAAGACGTAGACTGTCTTCAACACTTCTTATTTTCCTCTGTGGATCTTTTGTCGCCTAGATCATACATGTAATGATAGTGCAATTGAAACCTTTGCAGTACTGAATCAACGTTAAACCATCTTTTCTCACTAGCCTCGGAAAAGTCGAAGATACAGTCATAGGGCTATGAACACCTGACGAAATAGCATCGAATGCTTCTTCCGACAAGTCATTAGCATGTAGAAATATGCAGAAAGACCCGATGACATAGTCAACGACGGCACACCCACCGCTGATGTATTCCTAAACCAGCATTAACGCCTGTCCTTCCATTAAAATGTATAAACTATGTGCGTTATACGTATATAACAATCGAGGGCCATTTTACGAGGTCTGATTTTATCTTAGAATACCACTGCGGTCGTGTGTCCAAGTATTCACATGTCCTCTAAGTATCCTGGGAAAGAGATTCGTGTCTAACTCATCTATAGGAACAAAAGCAGCAAGTGTCACGGTGTAAGCATCAACATCGCCCAATAACTCATAACAATCATTCTTGCTTTTCATTTCAGTGAGATTCTAATCAAGATCATCATCAAGATCAATGTCGCTGTAACATGATGTTATGGAGGAACAGACATTATGTCGAGAAAAATGTCATTGTCATGGCCTGTTAAACCCTTTGTAAGAAGAAAACGGGATGTACATCTGTTACCACAAGATCCTGTTCAAAGAGTCAGAAAAGCAATTCTTCCAGAATGCTGGTATTCAAAATGTTTACGACCATGAACAGTAATATCACAGCCAAGTTCATCGAATAGCCCAGAAAAAAGGACGTCCTGCTTATCCGTTTGCCACTCAATGTCAGCAGATCGTTTCATGTAATTAACGACAAAGTCTTGTTTCATGCGATTTCGTAATCCACTAACGTTCAAGAACAGAAAATTCAATGTTTCATTTACAGGGCTCTCACAACCTGGCAAACAGTCCTCAACAGGACAGGAGACAGATGCAGTCAAAGAACAACTGGTTGTCTGAAAACCACAGGAAATGTTTCTGCAGAAACACACAGAAGGTTGTGCCACAACAGCGGCGCAAACACTGATGATCACAATGTCCTCCTCCGGCAGACTCCTAGGCTGAGGGCACCAGTGTTGCAGTCCCAGTTCCTGGTGGCTGATTTCGGTCATGTCGATGCGCAACAGGGCCTCTGGGGTGTCGATGTGAACGAGGTCGGTGCCGGGTTTAGCTGGCTTCTTCATGTAGCACATGATTTTCTCTCCCGTTGTGAAAGGCAGTGAAAAGGTTGATCTTAGATCTGTCAGACAATCATTCAGATGTGTCAGATGATCATTCAGATGTACCTGTTTGAAGTGCTGGGAGTTTTTGCAGAAGCTTTCTGTTTTTCATTACAGCAGCGTTTGATGTTCTAGAGGTAAGACAGGACGGGACTGTTTGCCTCCAGTTCAGGGGTTGGGGTCTATCACCATGTTTTGACTCGGTGTCTTCAAATATCTGGCAAACAACATCCTCAACGTTTTTGTCCGTTTTTTCTTGAACGCCACCCGTGATTTAGAGTCTCCCGTCGCTGGTAGTGCTCAAAATGGAGATGTCGAACCTTAGCAGAAGGTCCGTTCTTTACGGAGATGTCAAATCTTAGCAGAAGGTCCGTTCTTTCTGCTTTTGCCGTATGCTCATCTCCTTCGTCTTGCACAGTCTGAACGATTATGAAGACAAAAGTCTGCAGACCTTTTGGGAAGACTTTTTCATGTAGTGTTGAAAGACCTGGAATCAGGAGTTCCGACACACAACTGGCCATTGTGGCAGTGTTGGGGACATCAGTGCGTCTCTTTGCCTGTCCATACTCCTTTTCCTCCCTTCCACACACGAACAATGAGACACCCACATGCAGTAATGTAACCCACAGTGCAGTGATCAAACGCTGGAGGGACAGAATGCTGACCGATTGCTTTCAGTCTTTGCACGATGACACTTTACCTTGACATTGGTATTAAGAGGGAACGACGTTATTTCTCTCAGCGCCGCATTCAGCATGAGTCCTGGAGAGAGAGAGAGAGAGAGAGAGAGAGAGAGAGAGAGAGAGAGAGAGAGAGGACTTAACGTGGGAAAGAAACCCTTGTTACTGGATGACCTCAGTCAATGAAAACAATGACACCGAAAAAAAATAATGAAATTTAAAAAAAGAAGAAGAAGAAAATACCGGAGGAGTGGGAGGTGTGAAAATGGGATGAAAGGGAAATGATAAGCGCGAAGGCCAACATTGCACAAGCGCCGGGTAAGGTAAAAGAGATAGAGGGCATGTTGGGAGTGGAACAGAAGCAAAAGGGCAGGAGAGGGGAGACTACTCACCAGGATTCTACATCCGATCTCTGATGTATATAACGTTTGGGGTGAAAGCCACTCGATGAAATCCACATTTCTGTTTGTGAAACACATTAGTGCTGTCAGAACTATTGCAATCAAACCACCACATGCATTGCCCTCACGGCTTTGACACACACTGAGCTGTGAGCACTTAGGACTTCAATAAATAGATAAAGACATAGGCAGAAGAGGATATGCACACCCTCGCCAAATAAATTATGACAAAATTCAGTGGATGCTTTCTCAGTTTCTTGGCAAACTAGGTCTGTTGTAAGTTTCCAGTTCTGTGTATCTAGTATTCACAACATTCTGTGGACTGCTCGGGAGAACGTCAAGACTGACCTTCACAAACTATGAACTCCATCTTCCAAATTACCTACGGGAGATAACCCACTGATTCAGAGAAAACATCTATTTTATCGTAACATGGATATGAATTGATCTGTAAAATTTGCGGGAAATCGAGAAAACGTTTAGAAAGTCATTTAACAGGTGAAGCCATTTAGAACAGATGAAATCAGGGCCAAGTGAAAGGATCAACAAGAACAACAACAGCAACACAACAAAACAAAATCTTGTAAAATCAGAATAACTAAATATCGCCGCCGTAATTGTTCATAAATTAATCGAGATCCTGTCTCTCTCTGTTGCATTAGGTTTGAATGAGGATGCTGTCGATTCATTAATTTGGTACTGAGGACCAGCAATAGTTTAAAGCGTGTAGAGACTGATCTTTATCAAAAAAAGGCCAGATTTTGTCAACAGAATGTGTCTTCTCCATGCCTGTTGGTCTCAGCAAGAGTGTGTCAGCAGACGAAGTGTGGAAAAGGCAGCCATGCAAACTACCCTGTTTCTGATCACTGAAATGGTTGTTAGCATCAAGTCGTCAGTGCACTAGCAAGAAAATGTGATACGTGTATAGCTTTATGTCTGTGTGCTTAGCCAAGGAGGAAGTCCGACAAACCATGCACCCTGTTCACTTCAGTTGCTGGGCCAGCATTGAGACCTGCATACGGTTGGTCGTTCCGTATCCAGAGCACTGTATGTTAGGGTGCAGCTGAAGCACCACGAAACTGGCACGTCGTGATGCTTGTGGCCACTCAACTCGGTTCACGAGCCAGTCACCCTGGTGTCTGCAGACTGGTGAAAAGCGAACTCAGTACACGAGCCAGTCATCCTGATGTCTGCAGACTGGAGAAAAGCGAACTCAGTTCACGAGCCAGTCTGTATTACGAAACGTCTCCATGGAAGTTATGTCAATACTACTGTCAAAGTCAATGTGAACTGAACTGTCTGTGCCCCAACACCTGTCTGTGTGAAATAAACTGTCTGCACCACTATATCTGTCTAAGTGAAATGAAGCGTTTAAAAACAAAATACCTGCCTATGTGACATTGGCTGTCTGCACCACAATATCTGTGTGACATTGGCTGTCTGAACCACAATATCCATGTGACATGGGCTGTCTGCACCACAATATCTGTGTGACATGGGCTGTCTGCACCACAATATTATGTGACATTCGCTGTCTGAACCACAATATCTATGTGACATGGGCTGTCTGCACCACAATATCTATGTGACATGGGCTGTCTGAACCACAATATCCACGTGACATGGGCTGTCTGCACCACAATATCTGTGTGACATGGGCTGTCTGCACCACAATATGTATGTGACATTCGCTGTCTGAACCACAATATCTATGTGACATTCGCTGTCTGAACCACAATATCTATGTGACATTCGCTGTCTGAACGACAGTATCTATGTGACGTGGGCTGTCTGCACCACAATATCTGTGTGACATGGGGCTGTCTGCACTACAATATCCACGTGACATGGGTTGTCTGCACCACAATATCTATGTGACATGGGCTGTCTGCACTACAATATCCACGTGACATGGGCTGTCTGCGCCACAACATAATGTCCACGTGAAATGAGCTGTCTGTAGCAAGATACCTGTCCACAACATATATCTGGCAATCTGTAATGAACTGTCTGCACAATTATACCTGTCTACCTGAAATGAACTGTCTGTACAAATACACCTGACAATCTGGAATGAACTGTCTACACAACTGAATCTGACGATCTTAAATCAACTGTCTGCACAACTATACCTGACAATCTGAAATGAACTGTCTGCGCAACTATCCATCTCTGTCTGAAGTGAACTGTCTGCATAATTACACCTGCCCACCTGAAATGAACTGTCTGCACTACTACACCTGACAATCTGAAGTGAACTGTCTGCACAACCCGTACATGTCTACCTGAAATGAACTGTGTCCACAAATATACCTGACAATCTGAAATGAACTGTCTATAGAAATATACCCGACAATTTGAAAGAACTGTCTACACAACTATACCTGTCTACCTGAAATAAACTGTCTGCACAACCACACCTGACAATCTGAAATGAACTGTCTGCACAACTATACCTGACAATCTGAAATGAACTGTCTGCACAACTATACCTGACAATCTGAAATGAACTGTCTGCACAACTATACCTGACGATCTGAAATGAACTGTCTGCACAACTATACCCAACGATCTGAAATGAACTGTCTGCATAACTATACCTGACAATCTGAAATGAACTGTCTGCACAACTATACCTGACAATCTGAAATGAACTGTGTGCTAACTATACCTGACAATCTGAAATGAACTGCCTGCACAATATACCTGACAATCTGAAATGAACTGTCTACACAACTATGCCTGTAAACCTACACTGAACTGTCTGCACAACTACACCTGATAATCTGAGGCAAACTGTCTACACAACTATACCTGTCTACCTAACATGAGCTCCCTACACAACTATACCTGTCAACCTGAAATGAACTGTCTGCACAACTATACCTATCTGCCTAAAATGAACTGTCTGCACAACTATACCTATCTGCCTAAAATGAACTGTCTGCACAACTATACCTATCTGCCTAAAATGAACTGTCTGCACAACTATACCTATCTGCCCTAAAATGAACTGTCTGCACGACGGCACCTGACAATCTGAAATGAACTGTCTATACAACTATACCCAACGATCTGAAATGAACTGTCTATACAACTATCTGAAATGAACCTGCACAACTATACCTGACAATCTGAAATGAACTGTCTATACAACTATACCCAACGATCTGAAATGAACTGTCTGCCACAACTATACCTGACAATCTGAAATGAACTGTCTATACAACTATACCCAACGATCTGAAATGAACTGTCTGCACAACTATACCTGACAATCTGAAATGAACATATGCCTGACAATCTGAAATGAACTGTCTATACAACTATACCCAACAATCTGAAATGAACTGAACTGACAATCTAAATGAACTGCACAACTATGCCTGAAATCTGAAATGAACTGTCTATACAACTATACCCAAATCTGAAATGAACTGTCTGCACAACTAACCTGACAATCTGAAATGAACTGCCTATACAACTATACCCAACGATCTGAAATGAACTGCCTGCACAACTATGCTAACAATCTAAAATGAACTGTCTGCACAACTATACCTGATAATCTGAAATGAACTGTCTATACAACTATACCCAACGATCTGAAATGAACTGTCTGCACAACTATGCCTGACAATCTGAAGTGAATTGTCTACACAGCTACACCTGTTCACCTAACATGAACTGTCTGCATAACTATACCTAACAATCTGAAGAGAATTGTCTACACTACTATACCTGTCTACCTGAAATGAACTGTCTACACAACAACACCTATCTATACTTATGGCTGATTGGATGACCTACTAAGGTATGGCTGATTGGATTAACTATCCATGCATGGCTGATTGGATACCCACGAAGGTATGGCTGATTGGATGACCCACTAAGGTATGACTGATTGAATGACCCACTAAGGTATGAATGATTGGATGACCCACTAAGGTATGGCTGATTTGATGACCCATCCTGTTATTGCTGATTGAATGTCAAATCCCGGAATGGCTGATCGGATTATCTATGTTGGTTTGCTGATTGAACGACCCATCCAGATATGGCTGACTGGAAGACCCTGTAGATATGGATATGGGATGACCCCTACATGTGGCTGATTTGATGGCCACCCAGATATGACTGATTTGATGGTCACCCAGATACGGCTGATTTAATGGTCACCCAGATATGACAGATTTGATGGCCATCCAAATATGACTGATTTGATGGTCACCCAGATACGGCTGATTTAATGGCCACCCAGATATGACTGATTTAATGGCCATCCAGATATGATTGATTTGATGGTCACCCAGATATATGACTGATTTGATGGCCACATAGGTATGACTAATTTGATGGCCACCCAGGTATGACAAAAGAAAGACCACATCCAGTTATGACTGATTGAACAACCCATTAAGTGACTGGATGACCTGCCCAGCTATGACTGACTGAATGGCCCATCTAGGTATGACTGATTGGATGATTGGCCCATCCAGGTATGACTGAATAACCCATCCAGTTATGATTGATTAATTGACCCATCCAGGTATGACTGATTGGATGACCCATCAGGTATGACTGATTGGACGACCCATCCAGGTATGAGTGATTTGATGACCCATTCAGGTATGACTGACTGGATGACCCATCCAGGTATGACTGATTGGATGACCCATCCAGGTATGACTGATTGGATGACCCATCAGGTATGACTGATTGGATGACCCATCAGGTATGACTGATTGGATGACTCATCCAGGTATGACTGATTGGATGACCCATCCAGGTATGACTGAATGAATGTCTAATCCAGCTATGGTGATTAGATGATCCATCCAGGTATGACTGACTGGATGACCAGTCGAACTTTGGTAATTAGATGACCCATCCAGGCATGACTGAATGAATATCCAATCCAGCTATGCTGATCAGATGACCCATCCAGGTATGGGCGATTAGATGATTGGAAAACCCATCCAGGTATGATTGATTGGATGGCCCTCCCAAACCCGTCCCCTCCCTGAGATATGACTGACAGGATGACCAATCCAGGTATGACTGATCCATGCATGGCTGATTTCATTGTGCGCTTCCTCCCCCCCAGACACGGCTGATTGGATGGCCAGCCCAAAGATGACTGAGCTGCCGACCTCCTCCGTCCCCTGATCCCAAGGCGTGACACTGGCTGGATGGCATGCTGCTTTCTGACAAGAATCTTCCACGTTATCCTGGCCACCCATGGCCTCTTCGACCCAGACTACCTTCGATCCGTGCCCACTGGATAACTATTAATGTTATTGTTGTTATTTGGTGGCGGGTATGTGGTGGTGGTGGTGTTGGCGGTGGTGGTCTTCATTATCATTAACATTGTTCACATGACTGCTATCATTACTGT
>JADBJO010017577.1:0-22500 GCA_016801955.1 Conus betulinus | reverse complement strand
CACACACTGTGGCCTGCTAATATGCCCTAACATTATGTCCTGGCATCACAGTTTTCACACACACTTTGGCCTGCTAATATGCCCCTAACATCACGTCCTGGCGTCACAGCTTTCCCACATACTTTGGCCTGCTAATATGCCCGAACATTATGTCCTGACATCACAGTTTCACACACACTTTGGCCTGCTAATATGCCCTAAATTATGTCCTGGCGTCACAGCTTTCACACACACTTTGGCTGCTAATATGCCCTAACGTCACGTCCTGGCGTCACAGTTTTCACACACACTTTGGCTTGCTAATATGCCCGAACATTATGTCATGGCATCATAGTTTTCACACACACACTTTGGCCTGCTAATATGCCTAACGTCACGTCCTGGCGTCACAGTTTTCCACACACACTTTCGCTTGCTAATATGCCCGAACATTATGTCCTGGCATCATAGTTTTCACACACACTTTGGCCTGCTAATATGCCCTAACATTATGTCCTGGCGTCACAGCTTTCCCACACACTTTGGCTTGCTAATATGCCCTAACATCACGTCCTGGCGTCACAGTTTTCACACACACTTTGGCCTGCTAATCTGCCCTACTATTCTTTGTCATCCTATGTACTCCAGGGCATCATCGGAAGAAGCTTAAATACAAATCATAGAAGCCCACGCGTGAGTACACGCACGCATACAAGCACTCACTACAAACACACAAGCACCTATGCACTCCTGCATGAACACACACACACACACACACACACACACACACACACACACACACACACACACACACACACACGCAGCCGTGCGCGCGCGAAAATCAAATGCTCGCGCGGAAGCACACACACACACACACACACACACAACACACACACACACACACACACACACACACACAAACGCTATGTTTTCAATGTCCCATGTTTTGGTACCCACTGTCTGTAGTGAGGATCAATGGCCAGGCATGACATGAAGTAGTGAGGAAGACAGACACACCTGCAAGCTGTAGAGAGGAAGACAGACACACCTGCAAGCTGTAGAGAGGAAGACAGACACACCTGCAAGCTGTAGAGAGGAAAGACAGACACACCTGCAAGCTGTAGAGAGGAAGACAGACACACCTGCAAGCTGTAGAGAGGAGACAGAGGAAGACAGACACCACCTGCAAGCTGTAGAGAGGAAGACAGACACACCTGCAAGCTGTAGAGAGGAAGACAGACACACCTGCAAGCTGTAGAGAGGAAGACAGACACACCTGCAAGCTGTAGAGAGGAAGACAGACACACCTGCAAGCTGTAGAAAGGAAGACAGACACACCTGCAAGCTGTAGAGAGGAAGACAGGCACACCTGCAAGCTGTAGAGAGGAAGACAGACACACCTGCAAGCTGTAGAGAGGAAGACAGGCACACCTGCAAGCTGTAGAGAGGAAGACAGACACACCTGCAAGCTGTAGAAAGGGAAGAGACACACACCTGCAAGCTGTAGAGAGGAAGACAGACACACCTGCAAGCTGTAGAGAGGAAGACAGGCACACCTGCAAGCTGTAGAGAGGAAGACAGGCACACCTGCAAGCTGTAGTGAGGAAGACAGGCATACCTGTTTGTGAAGCAATGAGGAAGACAGGCATACTGTTTGTGAAGCAATGAGGAAGACAGGCATACTGTTTGTGAAGCAATGAGGAAGACAGGCATACCTGTTTTGTGAAGCAATGAGGAAGACAGGCATACTGTTTGTGAAGCAATGAGGAAGACAGACATACTGTTTGTGAAGCAATGAGGAAGACAGGCATACCTGTTTGTGAAGCAATGAGGAAGACGTGCATACTGTTTGTGAAGCAATGAGGAAGACGTGCATACTGTTTGTGAAGCAATGAGGAAGACAGGCATACCTGTTTGTGAAGCAATGAGGAAGACAGGCATACCTGTTTGTGAAGCAATGAGGAAGAGAGGCATACCTGTTTGTGAAGCAATGAGGAAGAGAGGCATACCTGTTTGTGAAGCAATGAGGAAGAGAGGCATACTGTTTGTGAAGCAATGAGGAAGACGTGCATACTGTTTGTGAAGCAATGAGGAAGACAGGCATACCTGTTTGTGAAGCAATGAGGAAGACAGGCATACCTGTTTGTGAAGCAATGAGGAAGAGAGGCATACTGTTGTGAAGCAATGAGGAAGACGTGCATACTGTTTGTGAAGCAATGAGGAAGACAGGCATACCTGTTTGTGAAGCAATGAGGAAGACAGGCATACCTGTTTGTGAAGCAATGAGGAAGAGAGGCATACCTGTTTGTGAAGCAATGAGGAAGAGAGGCATACCTGTTTGTGAAGCAATGAGGAAGAGAGGCATACTGTTTGTGAAGCAATGAGGAAGACGTGCATACTGTTTGTGAAGCAATGAGGAAGACAGGCATACCTGTTTGTGAAGCAATGAGGAAGACGTGCATACTGTTTGTGAAGCAATGAGGAAGAGAGGCATACCTGTTTGTGAAGCAATGAGGAAGAGAGGGCATACCTGTTTGTGAAGCAATGAGGAAGACAGGCATACTGTTTGTGAAGTAATGAGGAAGAAAGGCATACCTGGTTGTGAAGCAATGAGGAAGACAGGCATACCTGGTTGTGAAGCAATGAGGAAGAGAGGCATACCTGCGTACTATCAGCAAAGTGTTGAAGGACAGACATGAAGCACGAGGAAAGGGAGACCAACGCCAATTTTCTAAGTAAATTGTCGAAGGACGGACATGACAAGGAAGTGATGAGGAAGACAACCCCACTCACATACTGCCAGTAAACTGTTCCAAGGACGGACATGACAAGGAAGTGATGAGGGAAGACAACCCCACTCAAATACTGCCAGTAAACTGTTCCAAGGACGGACATGACAAGGAAGTGATGAGGAAGATAACCCCACTCACATACTGCCAGTAAACTGTTCCAAGGACGGACATGACAAGGAAGTGATGAGGAAGACAACCCCACTCACATACTGCCAGTAAACTGTTCCAAGGACGGACATGACAAGGAAGGAGTGAGAAAACAGTCCCAGCTGCATACCGTCCATAAACTGTCCGAGACAGACATAAAGAAGGAGTGAGGAATATAATCACACCTGCATTCTGTCAATTAACTGTACAGACAGACCTAAAGAAGAAGGGAGGAAAATAGTCACAGCTGCATACTGTCAATAAACTGCTAGAGACAGACCTAAAGAAGAAGGGAGGAAAATAGTCACACCTGCATACTGTCAATAAACTGTTAGAGACAGACCTAAACAAGAAGGGAGGAAAATAGTCACACCTGCATACTGTCAATAAACTGTTAGAGACAGACCTAAAGAAGAAGGGAGGAATATAGTCATACCTGCATACTGTCAATAAACTGTTAGAGACAGACCTAAAGAAGAAGGGAGGAATATAGTCATACCTGCATACTGTCAATAAACTGTTAGAGACAGTCATAAGGAAGCAGTAAGGTACATAGTCACAGGTGCATACTGTCAATAAACTGTTAGAGACAGTCATAAGGAAGGAGTAAGGTACACAGTCACACCTGCATATTGTCAGTGGTATGAGCACCATCCAGGTAGTACGTGACGTCACGTCTCTTAATCACCTGACAACGACCTGGCAGCCTGGCCTTGACCACTCCTGCAAAGACACAAGACAAAGGAACAGAGAGAGAGAGAGAGAGAGAGAGGAGCGAGAGAGAGGCGAGAGGAGGGAGAGACGAGAGGAGAGAGGGGAGAGAGGGAGGGGAGAGGGAGGGGGGGAAGAGAGAGAGAGAGAGAGAGAGAGAGACGAGAGAGAGAGAGAGAGAGAGAGAGAGAGACAATGACAATGACAATGAATACTGTTTAATGTCATCAGCAAGTAACATGCTATCTGACATGCAGAGAACCAGAAAGAAAAAGGAAAAAAAGCAAAAAAAGACTCCAAAATGAAACAATCCAATAACTGAACGAAAGCTCCTGGCCCTAAGCAAACATCAAGGGTGACCAACAGGCCTCCAAACCAACTGGGAAGATATAATCGCTGAAAAACAGCCATACTTTATTTTACTTTTTTATTTTTTTTTTTTTTTTTTTACTTTCTGTTTATCATATTTTTTGTATTTTTGTTTTTTGTTTTTTTTTCGGCTGCAATGTCAAGTTTTTTCTTGCGCCTACTGACTGCTTCGGCAATGAACATTGCCATGGACCTTACATGTTCTGTTTTATCTGTTTGTAGCAAAGCGACCAAGTTACGCCTCCTTGCAAACGGTGTTCTAAAAACATCATATTTATCTCGTATGTCTATATTCTTTATAACAAAAGAAAAAACGGAATTCATCCTCTCTATCATTTTCTTTGCATACCGGACACACCTAATAGCAGTTCGGGTTTCAGTTGTATACCAATGTTGGCTTGCGTCAAGACCAAGTGTCCTGGTACGGAATCGTGCCATTGAATCCCTGTGCCATTTTCGTGTAATTGTTAGTAGATATTTTTCAGGTTCTAAATAACTATTAAACTGTAAAAACCATGTATACTTTTCGTTATTTTCCAGAGAGAGAGAGAGAGAGAGAGAGAGAGAGAGAGAGAGAGAGGGGGGGGGGGGGGGACGGCAAAACAGGACGAGAGAAACGCACAGTACTCGAAGGAAAGGCATATCATGGAAACAAAACGAGATCAATGATTTAAAGTGAAACGGGAAAAGAAAATACAATAATAGAGACAACACAATCTGAAAATAAACCCAAGCCTAAAAGAAGGGAAAGACAGACATGAAGGCACAGAAGAAGAGGTAAAGGCACAGATAAAGACGTGAAGGCACAGAAGAAGACATGAAGGCACAAAAGAAGAGGTAAAGGCACAGAAGAAGACATGAAGGCACAGAAGAAGACGTGAAGGCACAGAAGAAGACGTGAAGGCACAGAAGAAGACATGAAGGCACAGAAGAAGAGGTAAAGGCACAGAAGAAGACGTGAAGGCACAGAAGAAGACGTGAAGGCACAGAAGAAGAGGTAAAGGCACAGAAGAAGACGTGAAGGCACAGAAGAAGACATGAAGGCACAGAAGAAGAGGTGAAGGCACAGAAGAAGACGTGAAGCACAGAAGAAGAGGTAAAGGCACAGAAGAAGAGGTAAAGGCACAGAAGAAGACGTGAAGGCACAGAAGAGAAGACATGAAGGCACAGAAGAAGACGTGAAGGCACAGAAGAAGACATGAGGCACAGAAGAAGACGTGAAGGCACAGAAGAAGATGTGAAGGCACAGAAGAAGACGCGAAGGCACAGAGAAGACGTGAGGCACAGAAGAAGACGTGAAGGCACAGAAGAAGACGTGAAAATATTTTGCCACACACAACATCCTAATGAAAACGTAACCACTCCAAAATAGAAAACAATATGATGCAAATATAAAATTCAAAATTTCAATCGTTCGTGCAACAATTTCCAGTAAACAACCGCTCAGATTACAGCTTCCGGACGGCTCCCTGTACAAAGAAAAGGAACGAGAGGAGAAGGGAGTGGGGGAGGGGGGGTGGGGGGGTGGGGGGGAGGGGGGGAGTGGACTGGGGGAGGGGAAGGGGAAGGAGAAAAAACAAGCCTTAGTTTTTTTGTTTATCGGAAAATTTTCAAACTAAATGTAAGGTGCTTTTCTGTCTGAAATAGGCTTTTAAAACAACAGAAATAGCTATATTTATCGTAAACTTCTATTTCTGGTGCCAGGTTTGCTTGAAACAGGAACTGAGTCCGACTTTGAATTCCTTCTTAAAACCGTGTTCATAAACATCCTTGGCTCAGCCAAACAATGTCAAAGCCATTTTCTGTCAGTCTTCTCTACATGTGACACCCAGTTAAAGTGACCAGATTCGTGTTGTAACTGGAGCATTTCATAAAGCTTGTCTTCCTATCCTTGACATAGGGAGTCTGAATAGTTTGAACAGTTATTTTAATCTTGAAGCTGGGCGGACATTGAGGAGACGTTAGAGAAAAGAGACTGCATGTCAGTTGCTGCACTGTCGAAGCGGTGATCTATGAACATCTTCATGTCTGTTAACAGTTCTACTGAGGGGGCCGGGATTTTCTTTCAATTTTGCCAAAAATACAAAGAAAAGTCCGAAGAAGGGGTTGACACATCTTAGTTGACTGATAGACCGTTAACACACCCACACACTGTCACTGACCTTTGATTTGGCGCAGCCAGATGTAACACACAGGAACAACAACCCTGACATTGCTGACGTTTCCTCCCCACCATTCATACACACATTGCACACAGTGATACACATATTGCACACAGTCATAAACACAGTGCACCCAGTGATACACACATTGCACGAGTCCAGTTTCACGTTCAATGTGCACCACAGATCTGACTGAAAAAAAAAAAACAATGTCACACACAGTAGTCACAATCATACGCTACGAGAAGCCCGTGAGGAAATCCCACTGTGTGAAAGGGCAAACCGGTTTTTTGCATGTCGGAGCCTGGCTGACTATTCACCTGTCTTTATCAGCTGAGTAATTAGTATTGGATGAAACATTCCAATTTTTACTTGAAACTGTATTTACAACAAGGCATCCTAAACTACATCAGTTTCAGATGACTTTTAGAAAATATTTGTTAAAAAAATCGGCAGAAGTTCTCAACTCGTCGCAGCGCCTCAGAACACGTCTTGCCTGTTCGACTGTGCAGTGTTCACCGCTGATCGCAAGGGTAGAGACAGAGAGAGAGCTGGGAGGGAAAAAAAAAAAAAAAAGAAAAGGGGTAGTGGGGGGTGGGGGGTTGGGGGGGGGAGGGGGTGTGAAGGAACAATATATACCCAGAGTAGGATGTATATATATATATATATATATATATATATATATATATATATATATATATATATATATATATATATATATGTGTGTGCGTGTGTGTGTGTGTGTGTGTGGTTTTTGTGTGTGTGTGTGTGTGTGTGTGTGTGTGGTGTGTGTGTGTGTGTGTGTTGTGTGTGTGTGGTGTGTGTGTGGTGTGTGTGTGTGTGTGTGTGTGTGTGTGTGTGTGTGTGTGTGTGTGTGGTGTGTGTGTTTTGTGGTGTGTGTGTGGTGTGTGTGTGTGTGTGTGTGTGTGTGTGGTGTGTGTGATGTTTATAATGATGATTGTTGTGGTGGTGGTAGATGTAAAAAGAAAATAAAGAGAAGCGAGAACGTCTGTCTGAACGTTTTATATTCTTCTATCCGTGATGATGTGGGGACGTTTTCATTTAACAACAAAACAATGTAATATTGATAATATAATCATAATCACAATCATAAATAATAATAATAGTAATAATAATAATATCAATACAATAATAATAAAATCATAATAATCATATAGAAAATGTGTGCTAAGATTTTGTGTATGTGATAAATCTGTACCAGATAGGAACCTTTAAAAAATAGTGAAGGAGAGGGAGGGCGAGGTGGAGAAGGAGTGAGGGTTGAAGGCGCTGGACATGGCGCGAGTACATGTTGATAAAGGGAGACCAGCACGTAAGGAATACTACGGGAAACAAACGAGTTTTATCCCTCCTATTTCTAGTGGAAACTTCGGCGAAGAGTAGGTTTCTGTTCATGACATGATGGTGAAACGTTCCGTGATCACCGCTACGCCCAAATCACCCCAACAGGTGAGAAAGGGCAGGAGCCGGAGGATAATTCCAGACCGATCCTTCTCCCCCCCCCCCCCCCCATTTCCTCAACTCAACGCTCCCCTCCCCCCCCCCCCCACCTCCCCGAATCACTCCCTACCTTGGATGCTGTCAGTGTTCCAAGCGGCAAAACTTCAGTCAAAGCAGCATATAGCGCTGCTTTAAGAGGGAAGCGATTCTGGATCTGAGCCAGAACTTCCTCTCCCCCCTACCCCCTTCCCTCCCCCCTCCACACCAAAACTTTTCCCAGGTGAGGAATTTGGGGCGTGGGTCAGAACCATTGCATTGAGTAAGTTGAACTTGTGTCCAGACTCACCGCCCCCCTATGTGACAGGGAGGTGGCAACCGGCATGTGCCCCCGTCACTCCATAGTTTGGGAACGAGAGTGGGGGATTAGTGCTGGCTCAGGCCCACCCCACCTTCTCCGTAAAGGGGTTCCATGTGCTTTGATTGACCTGTGTTTATTGCTTGGGACATGGAGAGTCTTACAGGAGAAGAATGATTTGGGAACACAGGGGAGTGTGGTCTGGCTTTACTGCTCAGGGGATGATCTGGAAAACACAGGGGGAGTGTGGTCTGGATTTACTGCTCCAGGGATGATTGTGGCATGTGCCCTGTCTCAACACACTGGAGTGGGGCAATGGAGTGATGACAGAACGTTGCACGGGAGAACATGAACAACAGCCCCTAAACAGAAGTGATCTCCATTCTGAACTCTTGCTACGGATTCACGACTACATTTACCGTGTACGCACCGAACACAACTTAATCAGTGGTAGTGTTTCTGAAGAATTCTGTTTCTTGTCATCTATCTCTCTTATCAATGAAAGTTAATATTCATGGCGTGGTACAACGCCATGCGCCGTGCGTTGTACACTCTTTAGCAACTGGTTGATTCTTGCTGCCCATTTTACCTGCTGATTTGTGCAGCTGTGACGTCGACGAAAGTTCTATGATGTTGACCTAAGGTCTGTGCAGCTGTAATGCTGGCCAAAGGTCTCTGCATGGTGCTGACCAAAGGTCTGTGATGCTGGACCAAAGGTTTGTACATGATCTTGACCAAAGGTATGAACAGCTGTGATGTTTGACCAAAGATCTGTACAGATATAATGCTGACCAAAGTGTGTAGATGATTGTGACAAGAGTTGGGAGTGGGTCTGTGTGTCCTATAGGGGAAGGACTGAAATATTTTTCTCTTAAAGAGTTATGTTAAATTTTCACTTCCACCCTCTCTCTTACTAGTGATGGAAGGGAGCAACTTTCCGGTACTAACAGGAGTTACTTCAATGTGAAATAACTCTGGAGAAGCTGGAGAAGCTCTGAAAAAATATGGAAAACGGAAAGAATCCGGGAGCAGACGGTTTCACACCAGAATTTTTTCTTTTTGATTTTTGTTTTCTGAAAACAATTAGGGTATCTAGTGGTTAGAGCACTTAATAAGTCATTTAAGGATAGGGAACTGTCAAATACCCAGAAGGAAGGCTTGACAGTTTGTATTCTAAAAGTGACAAGCCGAGAAACTTCACAAAAAAAACTGGCGTCCCATAACCTTGTTAAATAATGTATATAAGATAGGATCGTCGTGTATAACTAACAGAATAAAATCCGTTTCTCCCCAAACTAATACACGAAGACCAAACAGGATTCATGGCAAACAGATTTATTGGTGATAATATTAGGTTTCTTTACGATCTTCATAGATTACTTACAATCTAAACATTTACCTGGGATGCTAATCTGTGTAGATTTGAAAAAGCGTTCGATTCCCTGGATGGAAGTTCATGCAGGGTTCTACAATCTTTTGGTTTTGGGAGAGATATATGTCGTTAGATAAAGACACACCATACTGGAATAAGTGCTAACATAACTGTTATGGCCAATGGTCAGACTGGTTCAATATATTAAGAGGTTGTAGACAGGGAGACCCAATATCCCTTATTTGTTTATACTTTCAGCCCAAATTCTGGGCATAATGATCAGAGAGAATGGGGACATAAAAGGAATAAATGTAATGATGCTGAACAGAAAATATCCCAGTTCGCAGACGATACACAACTGTCCATTCAAGGAGATAAAACATCCTTTGAACAAACAATGAAAACGTTTGAGAAATTCGCAAGAGTTTTGGGTCTGTTTATGAATATTGAAAAAAAACAAAAGTAGTATGGCTCAGAAGCAAAGTATCATCGAATGTTCGATATATGCCTCATCGAAAATTGGACTGGAACCCAAGGGAATTTGAAAATACTGGGATATGTTTACGACTGATTTAACAAAATGCGTTAGTTAATATTATAGAAAAAAAAATTGGAAGTTTAAAACTCTTTTCAAATATGGTCAAAAAGAAATATTACAGCACTTAGTTGAGTAGCAGTCCTAAAATCACTGATTCTGTCAAAATCGGTATATCTCTGGATATTGTTACCAAACCACCGACTGATATTATAGACAATTTCAGAAAAAATGTTTCCAATTCATTTGGAACAACAAACCCAGACAGAAATTCAAGAAAGAATACTGTTAAAAAACGTACTAGAAGGAGGCCTAGGTATCCTTCTATTAGACTTTTTATTGCCTCATTAAAACTCTCGTGGATTAGAAAACTTTTTAGTGGGCAGATTCAAATGGATGTCCATGATTGAAGAAGGGTGCCAAGTTATACAAGATTTAGACAAATATGGGTCAAGCCTCCCTCTATACACAACTTCAAATTAAATGCTTTTTGGAAAGATACTTTCAAAGCATACAGAGAATTTTGTATTAAAGATGACATCAGAGATGCTGCTGACCTGATGGCAGAAATATTTTCTATAAAAACAAATTTAAAATTGATAAAAACACTATTCTTTAAAAACGGTGGGTAGAAAAGGGAGTGCATCGTGTCGCAGAACTTGTCATGGTGGATGTGAACGTTTATGACATATCCACAGTTTAAACGATAACTATGACATTCAAACAAACTTTATAGAATTCATAGGTTTTTTCTAGGGTGCGTGCGGTACACAATTAAAAATAAGTGCAAGAAAACTGGGATGAACCTAAACGACAGTAAAGTAAGAAATATACCGAGATCTTTTAATTACCATACTTTCTGTCAAAAAGGTACACAAGTCATGCTATAACGTCCTTTTGGTAGAAACAAACATCAGCGAACTGCTGGTAATAAATGGGCGCAATGAAATGGTTCGAAACATTAAATGGGATACATTACATTTCTGAAGATTCAGAAAATAAAAGAAATTAAACTGAAATGGTTTTTCAAATCAGACTGGTTCATAGGCATCTTGCGACAAATATATATATTAAAAAAAATGCATATCTCTGATGATGCAAATGTACGTTTTGTATGACTGAAAGAGAATCAATTGAACATTTGGTTTCTGGCCATGTAAGGTGACATTAAATTTTTGGAAGGAGGTACAAACTGTTCTAAATAGATGTGATAATGTTAACACTTCAGATTTACGAAGGAACTTGTGTTGTTTGGTAACGATGATATAAATAAGACTGATGACATACTCGATTTTATTCTAATGTGTGCAAAATTTTTCCTTTACCAAATGTAAAATGCGAAAATCACTATTCCGGAATTACGTTTTTAGATGACAACTTGAATAATGGATACATTATGAGGAATACAGAACTAGAATAAATTTGCAGTCACACAGACTTCCTGCGGAAATGGTGTGTGTACAGGGCCCTGGTCGACGAAAAACGCCCCTTCTCTATGACTTCAAAAAGGTGTTCTTTGCGACTGCAAGTGTAATCGCATAACTGGCAATGTAGGTCAAGGGTTCTCAGATACTCTTGTTTCTCTGTTTGGGTATACAATTATGCTTCTCAATGCACTGTAATGTGTGTATGTGGCGAAGTCAGGGTGGCTTGGCTGGGGGTCGTGGTGGGGGAAGGAGGGGAGAGGTAGAGCAGAAATGGAGTTGTGGAGGGTGGGGGAGGAGGGGAGATAGCTAGGTAGGTACTGAATACAAAGTTTAACTTTCTCTGCCCTTTAATTCGCTATTCGTGCGTTTCGTTTGATTTTTTCCGCCATTTCATTCGAGTTTTTCCCTTTATGGATATAACTGTACTTTCCCTGAGCTGAAATGTGAAAGCCTGGAGAATGGGATGGGTGCGTGTTATGCAAGGTTTTGTTGAAAGAAATATTGAAGGCACAGTACTGGCATTCATATCTAACTGGGCACAATAAGACATTTATATCTAAAACTGATTTGTTATATATGCACTGCCTTACAATTCATTCAAAGGTTCTGTTTGAATGAATGCACAGATTTTTTTTCTTTCTTTCTGTGTGTAAATTTGTGTGGGTGGTGGTGGTGGTAGTGATAGTAGTAGTAGTAGTGGTATTGTTATCATTTATTATTATTGATATTCCTATTTCCCCGTGTGTCAAGTTAAAATTGTATACTGATTATATAGTATGACTGACAAATATGCCAATGCAGTATTAAAATCTCCAGCACATTGTCCTCTTTCAGCGCGTTTTGTGAGCTCTTATTTTTTTGATTGATAAAAACTGCTTGAAAAAACAAACTTTCTGGTACTAGATCATCAAAAGAGAATTCTTATTTTTCTTGGGACTGTTAAACGCCCAATAGTGGCTCAGGGATAAGTTTTCCTTGGGATTGTACCCTTACAAGTGTTTGTAGCTCTGAGGGACAGAATTAAGAGAGTTTTTTTTTTTGAAGAGGGAGTTCAACATTCAAATTGATTGAACAACAAAGAACTGACACAAGTTAAGTGCACTTTCACACATCAAACTTTACTTGTTTATACAAGAGATAAAATTTTCAAATCAATTTTCACACAGCCAGTTCATGATGGCAAAATTTTGGCTCACAATCCATTAAGAGAGAGGAAAGTTCTGGATAAGTTGGAGTCCACTGGGAATATCAGAATTGTCTGATGTTATAGAAGATAGTTGATCTCGCTGTTGTTGCTGGTGCTGATCCATTTCTATGGGCCTGCTGCTCAATTGCTGGCTGTGGTGTTTCTTCACTACCAGGCTTGCCCAGGGTGGATAGGGACCCAGGTTATGGATATTGGAGATCAGTGAATCCAAGGCAAGGAGTTTCAGAGCAAGTGAGATAACCATGCACTCACTCTGGTTTACCACTGTTGTCTTTTGTGATTACACTGCACTGTTCTATCTACAGCTGGTCTTGTAGCAGTGATTGTTCACCAGGGGCTTTCCTTTTTTATAGACCAACTGCCTATTGTGGTTCCTGTTCGGGTGGCTGACTTTGTGTCACTAAAGATACAGAAAAAGAGAGGGAACAATTTTGAACAGTCGAAAACTACAACTTGCGCCATAACAGTTTGGGGTGTGCTGCAGCGCTCTATATCGGCATATGGCAAGTGAAAAAAGCGCTGTTTAACGTAACTGCATCATTGACCCAGCCGCCCACACGACTGTCCAGTGTGGTTGGTGGGTGGGGGAATATGGGGGGGGGGGGGGGGGGGGGCAGAACAGGGGGGAGGGGGGAGGATGGGGTTCCTGGTAGAGGAGGAGTGAAATTGTCGGCTTCTTGTCTGATAGCGGAGAGAGAGCGTGCATTTGATAAGGGGAAGGGGAAGTGGAATGGGGAGTGAAGCAAAGGAAATGTAGGCGGTGCGGCATCCAAAAATGACGCAATTGTTTTCAATGTGTCCTTGTCACCAAATCAGGGAGGAGAAGGGGGTGGTGGGGGTGTGAATTTGAGAGAGGGAGAGACAGAGAGCTTGCATAGATTTGAAATCTCTACTGCTCTTTGTGAGATGTGTAGGAGAGAGGAAAGAAAGAGGGGGGGGGGAAGGACGGGCCCGGGGTGGTGTGTGGTTTGTGCACTTTGTACATGAGAGTGGTTTGGACCGATCAGGTGGAGTTGCCAAGCGACTTGTCAAAATAACTGTTGACCAAAGGCCTGTACAGCTCTGATGTAGACACAAGGTCTGCACAGCTGTCTGTCCATGTAGGGACACAATCGGGTCTGTACAGCTGTCCATGTAGACACAAGGTCTGTACAGCTCTGATGTAGACACAAGGTCTGCACAGCTGTCATGTAGACACAAGGTCTGTACAGCTCTGATGTAGACACAAGATCTGCACAGCTGTCAATGTAGACACCAAGGTCTGTACAGCTGTCTGTAGACACAAGGTCTGTACCGCTGTCATGTAGACACAAGGTCTGTACAGCTGTCATGTAGATCAAAGGTCTGCACAGCTGTCAGATGTAGACAAAAGGTCTGCACGGCTGTCATGTAGACAAAAGTCATCTACAGAAGTGATGTTGACCAAAGGTTTTGACAGCTATAATGCTGACAAAGGTCTGTACATGATGCTGACCAAAGGTCTGTACATGATGTTGACCAAAGAGTCTGTGAAGCTGTAATGCAGACAAAGGATCTGTAAATTATACTGACCAAAGGATCATACAAAGGTCTGTACAGCTGTGATGCTGACCCAAGGTCTGTACAGCTGTAATGCCTGACCAAAGGTCTGTACAGCTGTGATGCTGACCAAAGGTTGTACAGCTGTAATGCTGACACGAGATCTATACAGCGGTGAATGCTGATCAAAGGTCGGTACAGCTGTGATGTTGACCAAGAGGTCTGTACAGCTGTGATGTTGACCAAAGGTCTGTACAGCTGTGATGTTGACCAAAGGTCTGTGCAGCTGTCATGCTGACAAAGGTCTGTACAGCTGTGATGCTGACCAAAGGTCTGTACAGCTGTGATGCTGACCAAAGGTCTGTACAGCTGTGATGTTGACCAAAGGTCGTACAGCTGTGATGTTGACCAAAGGTCTGTACAGCTTGTGATGTTGACCAAAGGTCGGTACAGCTGTGATGCTGACTGACAAAGGTCAGTACAGCTGTGATGTTGACCAAAGGTCTGTACAAACTGTAATGTTGACCAAAGGTCTGTACAGCTGTGATGCTGACCAAAGGTCTGTACAGCTGTGATGCTGACCAAAGGTCTGTACAGCTGTGGATGCTGACCAAAGGTCTGTACAGCTGGTGATGTTGACCAAAGGTCTGTACATGATGCTGACAAATATCTGCACAATATGTTGACCAAAGATCTGTACAGCTGTGATGCTGACAAAAGGTCTGTACAGTTGTGATGTTGACCAATAGTCTGCACATCTGTGATGCTGACTAGAGGTCTGTAGATGATGCTGACCAAAGGTCTGAACAGCTGTGATTTTGACCAAAGACCTATACAACTGTGATGCTGACCAAAGGTCTGTAAATGACGTTGACCAAAAGTCTGTACAGTTGCGATTTTGACCAAGGGTCTGTACAGCTGTATATTGACCAAAGGTTGTACAGCTGTGAAGTTGACCAATGGTTTTGTACAGCTGTGTTGTTTGACCAAGTTCTGAACATGATTTTGACCAAAGGTCATACAGCTGTAATATTGACCAAAGGTCTGTACAGCTGTGATGTTGACCAAAGGTCTGTACATGGTTTTGACCAAAGGTATGCACAGCTGTAATATTGACCAAAGGTCTGTACAGCTGGTGATGTTGACCAAAGGTCCTATACATGATTTTTGACCAAAGGTAAGTACTGCTGTAATATTGGCCAAAGGTTGCTGTACAGCTGTGATGTTTGACCAACTGTGCATGATGTTGACCACAGGTCTGTACAGCTGTGATGTTTGACCAAAGGTCTGTGCAGCTGTGGTGCTGACCAAAGGTTTTGTACAGCTGTGTTCTTGACAAAGGTCTGTATATGATGCTGACAAAAGGTCTGTACATAATATTGACCAAAGGTCTGTACAGCTGTAATGCTTACTAAAGGTCTGTACGTGATGTTGACGAAAGGTTTTACAGCTGTGATGTTGACCATAGTATCTGTACATGATGCTGACCAAAAGTCTGTAAAGCTGTGATATTGACCAAAAAACTCTGTACAGCTATGATATTGACCAACGGTCTGTACATGATGCTGACTAAAATCTGTACAGAGTGATGTTGATGAAAGGTCTATACAGCATTGATACTGACCAAAAGTCTGTACCAGCTGTCATTTAAACAAAGGGCTGTATAGACGTGATGTTGACCAAAGGTCAGTACAGCTGTAATACTGACCAAAGGACTGTACAGCTATTATGATGACCAAAGGTCTGTAAACGATGTTGACCAAAAGTCTGTACAGCTGCAATTTTGACCAGCAGACAGCAGTGATAAAAGGTCTGTATAGCTGTGATGTTGACCAAAGGTCTGTGCAGCTGTGATGTCGACCAAAGGTCTGTACAGCTGTGATGTCGACCAAAGGTCGGTACAGCTGTGATGCTGACCAAAGGTCTGTACATGATGCTGACCAAGGGACTGTACAACTGTGATGCTGACCAAAGGTCTGTACATGATGTTGTGAGGACTAACGTTCTGTACAGCTGTGAAGCAGACCAAGGGGTCTGTACAGCTTTATGTTGACAAAGGTCTGTACATGATGTTGACCAAAGGTCTCTAAATGATGTTGACCAAAGGTCAGTACATGATGCTGACCAAAGGTCAGTACAGTTGTGATGTTGCCCAAAGGTCTCTCCAGCTGTGATGTTGACAAAAGGTTTGTGCAGCTTTCAAAACTGACCAAAGGTCTGTACAGCTGTAATGCTGACCGAAGGTCTGTACAGCTGTGATGCTGACCACAGGTCTGTACAGCTGTAATGCTGACCACAGGTCTGTACAGCTGTGATGCTGACCAAAGGTCTGTACAGCTGTAATGCTGACCACAGGTCTGTACAGCTGTGATGCTGACCACAGGTCTGTACAGCTGTGATGCTGAGCAAAGGTCTGCACATCTGTGATGCTGACCAAAGGTCTGTACAGCTGTGATGCTGACCAAAGGTCTGTACATCTGTGATGTTCACAAATAGTCTGCACATCTGTGATGCTGACCAAAGGTCCATGTACATGATGCTGACCAAAGGTCTGTACAGCTGAATGCTGACCAAAGTCTGTACAGCTGATGCTGACCAAAGGTCTGCACATCTGTGATGCTGACCAAAGGTCTGTACAGCTGTGATGCTGACCAAAGGTCTGCACATCTGTGATGTTGACCAAAGGTCTGTATAGCTGTGATGTTGACCACAGGTCTGAACAGCTGTGATGTTGACCACAGGTCTGAACAGCTGTGATGTTGACCAAAGGTCTGTACAGCTGTAATGGTAACTAAGGTCTATGCAGCTGTGATGTTGACCAAAGGTCTGTATAGCTGTGATGTTGTCCACAGGTCTGAACAGCTGTGATGTTGACCAAAGGTCTGTACAGCTGTGATGTTGACCAAAGGTCTGTACAGCTGTGATGTTGACCAAAGGTCTGTACAGCTTGTGATGTTTGACCAAAGGTCTGTACAGCTGTGATGGTGACCAAAGGTCTGAACAGCTGTGATGTTGACCAAAGGTCTGCACAGCTGTGATGGTGACCAAAGGTCTGAAACAAGCTGTGATGCTGACCAATGGTCTGTACAAACTGTGATGTTGACCAAAGGTCTGAACAGTTTGTGATGCTGACCAATGGTCTGTAACTGATGCTGACTAAGGGTCTGTGCATGATGTTGATCAAACATTTGTAGAACTGGGATGTTGACCAAAGGTCTGTACATGATACTGACCAACGTTCTGTATACAGCTGTGATGTTGACGAAAGTTCTGTAAATAATGCTGATAAAGACATGTGCAGCTGTGAAGCTGGACCAAGGTCTGTAAGCTGTGATGTTAACCTAAAGGTCTGTACAGCTGCGATGTTGATGAAAGGTACTGTACAGCTGCGATGTTGATGAAAGGTCCGTGCAGTACATCAGCATGAGCCACACTGAGTACATCAGCAGAGCCACACTATTACCATTTAGGATGGCGGCATTGGGAAAAAGGTGTGTGACGGCTGACCTTTAACCCCAGACTTGAGCCCTCAGAGAGTGACGACGAAATCATCGTGTTATGTGTCCCGCCCGCCACAGGATGCCTGTTAATCGACTGTGGGGGCATGTTGTGTAGTATGAGTGTGAACACTAAGGGACCTTGTGAGTAAAACACACACACACACACCCACACACACACACACACATGAACTCGTGGATAACCAACACCACACACCACACACACACAAAACACACGTATGTGTTAGCTGCATATGAGATTCATGCTATTTCAAAGCGAAAATGTGATATTTGGGTTTTCAGCAAACTGATACCTGTATTATCGCAAAAAAAGTAATGGTGTAACTAAGTAATTTTTCATCAACCACCAGCGGTGATTTTACAATTTTCGTGGCAGCATTTTAGAATTTTTGATTGGCCAAATGACATCCAAGAGAAATTATTTCATTTATATTTCCTATTTCCTCACGCTCAACTGCAGATGATCCCAAGTAGAAAAAAAGGAAATAAAGCGAAGAGTTTCAACTTCATTAAGTTTCGCTCGATTAAACGTAGCGCAACTCACGCGTCGCGCGTCACGTTTTAGGGTATTTACGCTTTCATGGCCAAGCATGCATAAAAGAATTTTCAATCTGCTTGCGTGTGATTGGGTCAGTTATAAGACCAATGAGCTGTACAGAGATGACAGTGCCTCACGACCTTCCTGAAAAAGCGGATCCTGTGGTTCCCAGAACTCGGAATGGGACAGTCAAGCAGTAATGTCCCTTTTCCTGTCCGCGTAGACAGAGCTACATTAATATCCATCTATGGGTCTTTCTTGGGCCGACAAAACAAGGTCGTTTACCTGCCCAGTGTGTCCTCTCTACTACTAGTGAACCGCTTGCATTTGGTTTCAAAGCAACCAAATATTGCAGAAATAAACCGCCACAGACATAGGCGTGGTTTCTGTTTCTGGCAGCCTCTGTATTTTTCTTTGATTGAAGAGAATCCCAGAGAAGAGAAAAAAATTAGAGATGAGGTAGACATCCGAAACATCGATCGTGTGCCCTCTCCCTTCTCTCTCTCGCTCTCGTCGGTCTCTCTCTCTCTCGGTGTGTGTGTGTGTGTGCTGTGTGTGCGCCGCGGCCGCGCTGCGGCCACAGAACAAACGTCCTGAGAAAAAGCTTTACTTCGCATAATTCCAGGCAGAACTTGAGAAGTACTGTCAATCCAACTCGCCAACTAAACCACAACAAGGAGCAATCCTGCATCTCCCTTGTAAGCACACTACGGTGTCACGTGGGAGTTCAGTCACGCACCAGGACACCGCACTAAGACGACGTCAGGGGGACCAAACTACTCCCCAGCAGATGGCATTGATGGGGATGCAAAATGAACGCGACCAACATAACAGAACGTCCATAAGAGACCACATGAGTTGCAACAACCACAGCCGTATTTGATGACAGTATAGGTCCGAGGGCGAAAGATAAGACGTCCACTGCCGCGAGGCGAGTTGCCCGCACATCCTGCATACCCACTCTTTGTCGTTATCGCTGACAGGTTAATTTTTTTTAAAAACAGTACAATTGCAGGACACAGTCCAAGTTTGAATGAGTTAGGCTTGCACACTTGCGCAGCAGCGCACACAACGCGGCGCAACCACTACCACAGACACCACACGTACTACACACACACACACACACACACACACACACACACACACACACCAATACAAACAACACCACACCACACCACCACCACCCACCACCACCAGCCGTTAATACCAACACGACGGGGAGGAGGGGGCAGACGTTAACAGAAGCATCAACGCAACAGCAAAGAATGGATCAATTCACACTCACAAAACAAACAATTCGAACGGGAACCAGCAGCTCAATCGTCACCTACATAGGACAACAAACTACTAGCACCTGCAATTATATTCAATACCGCACAAGTACCAACACTGAAACAACCGTCAAAACAGACGAGCAACGCTCAGCCCAAATGCCATGGCTGGCCTACATCAAACCCAAGAAGCGGAGAGAGCAAAAAGACGAGGACGCCTTTGCCACAAAGCGCAGTGGAGGCGAATGCAGTCGGTGCACTTGTCTGGAGAGTCTCCATGTCACTGCTACCGGTATTAAGCGAGTTAAACTTGGGGGATAGGGGGGGGGTGGGGGGGGGGGGGGGAAGATACAACGTGCCTGCCAATCACAGTGAGTGCTCGCCCCTGGTCACGGGACAAACCACCGAGCCCCCCTTTCAGGGAAAGATACCCAGTAGGTGTGTCGGGGGTCGCCGTTTGTCGGCAGTTCTTCAGTTGGCACGAGAGGATTTGAACAGAGAAATGAGCAGACTGGCCTGCCGATTAGAATGCACACATTTTTTGGTTTTAGGGGCTAGGAACTCTATCCACTTCCTTGTAGATTGAGTGAGTTTTCTCCGAAAAATGACAGAATAGTCAGTTGTTACTGTGATGCACACTACGGAAGGGAGGGAAGGAAAGAAGCAAGGAAGGAAGGAAGGAAGAAACAGAGGAAGGCAGAAAGGGAGACGCAGAAGAGAAGAAGCCTGGTCGGATCAAAGAGCACACACACTCACCAGGAGGGACCTGGACGCAGTCGAAGACACTGGTTCACCTGCATGAATGTCAGAGAGCGGAACCTCGAGTCAACACTGATTCGACAACACCCATAGCGGAAACAACGTGCCTGCAGTCACAGTGAGTGCTCGCCTCTGGTCACGGGGACAAACCAATACTGAGGAATCCCATCCCCCTTTCAGGTACATAGGAGACTCAGGGAGGGGAGAAAACCGATACCCCACCTTTTCCGACACGCCATCTGTGTCCCAACAACATCGTCTATGAAAGCCATTACGCCGACAGGAGCACCGTATCTTACAGCTGTCCAAGCCGAGCATTTTGCGTTTACAGTCGACACACCTTTACCTATCTCTTGTACACAGGTGCACTGTATCCATGCACCGAGAACGGAATCCACCACACAGGTAAGATCTTGAAAAACATAGAATACGATATCCATGAAAACATAATAATGAACCTTTCCAACCTGATGAATGAACACACATCATTGCTGGTCTGCTGAACATGTGCGATAAGAACATATGGGTCAGAACTGCCGCGTGGGCACTGTCCCTGGTCAGCACACGTGTCATGAAGCGAGGGCCCGCCCTGTCTGTTGCTGTGGTTTCTCATAACTTATTATTATTTTGGGTATTTATATAGCGCCTATCCTCGGTCACAGACCAAGCTCTAAGTGCTTTACAATAAACACACTACTGACTCACTCAACGGGCTGCCTACCCAGGTAGGGCATGGCCAAAGAGCAGCCTACTGCGCACATTCAGTCGTTTCCCGTACAATTCAAATCCAGACACTCATTTTCATTTATTCATTTATTCCTCCAGTTTCTCACATAGGATGCATGCGATGTTTATACGTGTCCTCCATTGCCCCCGGTACACGATGGCGCATGATAACAGTAAGTGACAATTTTTGTGGTCTTGGTAAGAAAATACCAGGCGGGCTATCTTCAATCTACATCAATTTTGCCAGGGCAGCGTGGGAAACCCCCCTGCTCTTTTCGATTTCCAACTGCCCGGTGGGGTTCTTTAACGTGTTGCAGGGGGCCAGAAAGGTACAAGGGTCGACTCGCTTATAGTTCTCATCCGATGGACTTGACTTTCAGTTCGATTTGTCATTCAAACTGGGAAAGAAAGGGCGAGAAAGGCAGGGCTCGAACCCACGCACTTCTCACACGTTGGATTGGCAGGCGAACGTCTTAACCACTCTGCCACATTTCTTCTGATACTAATCAATTTCTTCCCAATACTTCATTTTCTCTCACAGCTTCCAATCCTCTCCCCTGCCCATTTTTTTTTGTGATCCCTGTCAAGTCAATTATTGTGATGACGGAGGAAGTGTTGCCTGCACATGATTTTCCCTTTTTACTAATTTGTTCAACCTGTTGTTTGGTAAAACTAGTTAGAGAGTGTTTACTTAGTAATGGGCTGTTCTGCATAATTCTTAGCTGCAGTCAGAGCTAATGTAACTAGCAAGGCTTGGGGTTATTGATGAGAGGAGTGGACCAACTTGACTGTTAAACCTTTTACACATCCTTGTGCCCCGTAAATGGATCCTCAACCATAGGCTCAAAGACGTCCCAATACATTCAATACTCTTTACATATCGATTTTAGGTTTAGCAGTATTTCCTTACAGCGTTTTCTTCGCGTTTATTTTCCTACCCTTCAATGGCTAGCTTCGTGTTGTCGATGGATTCTGGTTTTGAACCCTTGTTGATGGGACTACAGATGTATAGACTGTGATGTAACTCCATTGAATGCCAAGGAAGCAAGACAGTTAGCCCAAATCAGCGAACGAAAGGCCTCTGAGCAGGCAATAGGAGAGGGTCTGTTTTCAAGATGCACTACGATAGTCCCTATAAGTGCTAGTGAAGGATTTTGAATATTGAATACCCAACGCCCTAATTTGTTATCCCCGTTTCATTTTCTAGACATCTCCCCCCCCCCCCCCTTTTTTTTTTAATGTCTGCATCCCCTGCACATTTGTTTTATCACTCCGCTCTATCCTCTCTCTCTCTCTCTCTCTCTCTCTCTCTCTCTCATCTCTCCTCCTTATCACACATACTCTCTCTATCACACACACGCGCGCGCGCACCACACACGCACCTTGATATGAATTCCTATATATATATTTATTTATTTAATTACACCACACAACACACACCACAGCTTATATATATATATTATATAATATATATATATCATCGATATAAACAAAGCTTGCTCTTAGGTATCAGATTGTAGAAAAGGGGGGTGAATCACCTTCCTATCTGCAGGGGTAGATGATTCTGCCTCATGGGACAGTATGGGCTTGAAGTGGGGTGAGTGGGGAATCATAAATGTTTCTCAAAATGAACCCTTTAGCAGCTTATCGTCT
>JADBJO010017576.1:30000-35000 GCA_016801955.1 Conus betulinus | reverse complement strand
GGAAAGAGGTCAGTTGCCTGTACACTGTCCACGTTTCACAGGCATACAGCAGAGATGGCAGCACAAACTACATGACATACTTTAAGCCTTGTCTGCAGGTCTATTCCTGATCTTCCCCACACCTTGTCTTGGAGTCTGCTGAAGGAGACACTAGCCCTAGCAATCCTACATGCAACTTACTTGTCAATATTGGCAGTTTGTGATAACCTGCTTCCAAGGTAGACAAAACTTGCCACTGTAATCTTCTGGCCATTCACTTTGATGTTTGGCTCTATGTTGGAGGTAACATGAGGTTGTTGGTGCAGTACTTTTGTATTCTTTGTAGTATTCGTGAGACTAAAGCCGTCAAATGCATAGGCAAGCTGGTCCATGCTCTCTTCTATGTCAAGTGTGTGGTAGAATTCAAACGCACAGTCATCGGTTAAAGAGAACGTCACATATGGTGTCTTCCTAAACGTTGATTTAGGCTTGTGGCCTCCATGAGTACGGTAGTTAAAGCTAACTCCCACATTACCCACTTGGAAAGCGTCCATCAGTTTGGAAGAAAACGTCAAACTGAAGAGAGCGCGGGCTAGCATGCAGCCTTGCTCGAAGCCATTTGAAACAGGTAATGGCTGTGAGTACTCTCCAGCACCCTGCATTCGTGCCTGCATGCTGTCAAGAAACTACCTGACCACAAAGAGGAACTTTGAGGGCCATCCACACTTGGCAGTGATCTCCCACACCCAGACATTTTCGAAGGCCTTGATCAGATCCACAAATGTGGTATAGAGGCCGCCATTCTGCTCCTGACATATCCCTTGTAAATGTCGTGCAGGGAAAAATCATGTTCACAATGCTGTGACCCCTCCTGAATCCGCATTGGCTGTCGGGTAGCAAGTCCTGCTCAAGGTGCTGATTGAGACGGTACAGTAGTATTCTGGCCAAAATCTGTCCAGTGATGGAGAGCAGTGAGATGCCACGGAAAGAGAATGGCGTTCACGACGCCGCCTGTGTATCAGTGACATAAACAAATAGCAATACCCCTCTCTCTCTCTCTCTCTCTCTCTCTCTCTCTCTCTCTCTCTCTCTCTGGAGAATCCAATCGAGGTCAACCACCATTAACTGAAACAGGAACTTTGGATTGTTCTGAACTGATCTGGTCATATTCAGCGAGCCAAGCCGTCATTTGTAAGAACCACCACCACTCTCCGGTGCCGAAGAAGACACAGCACCAGGAGAGCTGCTGTACAGCGAGGGCAGTGGCAACCTCCAGTCCACCGCTTGGAGGCGCTTCCAGACGCACTCCGACTCAACTCGAAACACCCAGGGAAAACGAGGACTCCAGAAGATCTACATCCCACCCATCCAGACAGACCAGGGACACTTTTGCTGCACGGAACAAAAATTTAAAACCCCACCGTGAATACCACTAGGTCATGGGTAACCAAGCAGCCACGCAATGTCGGACCAAAGAAGCCCAAACAACTGGTACACGGTTTTCAACCCAAGTTAAAAGGGACGAACAAAACTTGGCAATAGGGATTCGGCTAAAGCCCAGGCACGTGTCATACAACTGAACCTCTGACATTTGTGTCTTATAATGTTTGTGGCATCACCTCCAAGCTAAACAATTCTGACTTTATTTTGTATATTAGCAGATTTGATTTTGTTTGTCTTTGTCACGGTCGGCTCAGATTTTAAATTGTCTTGATACATCAATGTAGGGCAACTAGAGTTCGCTTCTGTTAATTGTTTTTTTTATAGTTCCCTAGTCACTTTTAGATACGTTCTATACTTGCCATATTCCTTCATATTCCCTCTCATTCATAAGGATCAGGGTCTCTTTATAGCGGTTTAACGTTGATTTTGTTAACTTTTCCCGTCTATCCTTTTGGGTGCCCCACTTTTAGGAGTAGGGAAATTTGCTTTTCGCAAGACGTTTTTTTTTTTTTTTTTTCCCTCCTACTCCCCCCCTTCTTCCCTACTCTTCTATTGTCAGCCGCCCGTGGACGTCCTTCCTCATCACCCCTCCACGTCCTTCACTTTTTTTTTTTTTAAACTAGGTTTTTTTCTTTACTCGGAGAAAGAAATCCAAGTAACCAACCACACCAGTCGGGTCTTTTTATTTTCAGTTGCACGTGCAGTCAATGCGGTTCCCAACTTCCCTGTATGACTGACTGCGTGTGTGAACTGCTCAGCTGCAGGTTTTTGGTTTAGTTTGGGGAGTCGGAGAGACAGATGGGGAAAGGATTTCAGAGGACCGCGATCCTCATCCAAGACAAGTTTCTTGAGACCATTCCTGGTCTGGCGAATGCCATCGGTGGGGATCCTGAAGTGTCCATGGTCACTTCGTTGTGACGTGCGTTTTGGTGCTGGCCGACCTGCCCTTCGCCTGGGTCGAGACAGGATACACTGGGCGTCCCACCCTACCCTCTCCATCCCGCTCTCAAACTGCTGGTATAGTATTGTTCCGTATGGTTTATTGTTTGTTCAGAATGTTTATTTTTCGTGGTCGGAAGTCAGGAAATTTGAGGTTCTGGTCATAGCCCTTAGCAAATAATAGGGCGTGTACAGTTTCATATCATTATAAAATGCGCCTTATTCTTATAAAGCCCCAGTTATTGTCAATTGTAAGTCCGTTTCTTTTGAGAGTTCTGGGGACCAAGGTGGTTATGGTTCCATCATAGTAGGGCTTGGTATCAAGCCATAGTCAATGTAAAGTTGTTTTTGTTTGTTTGTTTGTTTGTTTTGTTTTCCAGCCCGTGTTTGACTGAGAGACGTGACCGCACAGTCGGCCCAGTTACGTGAATACCCCGCGGTTCGGTGGTATGTGTGTGTGAAATCTGTGGGCAACCCGAAATATTTTTATATCATAGTTTTTTTTTTATTTTATTATTTTTTTTTATGTTCAGTGTATTTGCGCTTGCTACGGGACCGTAGACCCCAGCTACATTTTGTTTTGTCAAGTCTTGGTCGTGGGCGCGCAGCGTGCATCCAGGCGCGTGCGGAATCCACTAAATTGTTGGGCGGTCGCTCGCGTTCCCCCACCAGCACTTTCCATCGCCCTGCTCCTTGTCTGTGTTGTGTTTCTGTTCGTCTGTGTAAAATGTGGCGGTGGGGAAAGGGAGGTGTGCCTGGAGAGGGTATTGGATATTACATGTTGAATTGTTTGATGCAGGGTTAGGATTGATGTGTATATGTCATATGGTTATGCTGATGAGCATACATTTTTGATAATTATTAGTGGGCAGTTAATCAGCGAATTTTGTACATTGTAGATCCTGTGAGTTTTGATGCAAGAATTTCGCGAATCGCGGAACTGGCGTAGGCTTTCAGCCCTTCTGAGATTTCTTGTTAACCTCAGGGTTGTGTAAACGAATATTGATCTCATATGCTTGCGCATTTATTTTTGTTTGTGTATAGCAATTTGTCAACCTTTAATCCTTCCTCGGGAAATGAGGGAAAGAAGGAAATTAGAGAGGTGGACTTTGGATATCATTGCTCTTCGCCTCTTTTATTGATCGCAGTCCCTTACTTTGTAAGCAGAGAACGGGTCTGGGGGCGAATGGTAGAATCTATCAGAAGAGGGAAAAGAAACATCAACACATCACAAATGAGGGTTCTTCCCTGTGAAACAAAGCCAGTTAAACAAGGAGGGAGGGGGTTTGACCGTGCTTACCTCCCCTAGCATAGTCACGTGAGACACCCCACACAGCTCCATTTCTATTTCTGGAACCATATACAGACCATGCTTGGTTTGCAGAGTTTGTTCCATCACCTTCCCTTTGGTGCATCGTCCCACCTTTTCGTCACCGGCCCATTCCACCACCACCTTACGTTTCCTACTTTCTCTGCACCTTCTTGCCCTGGGAGCGCTGGGCCATTGACGTCACCCCGGTCGACATCAGAGTCCCACTGGGTGCCTGCACGAGGCTTCTCCAGCCACGGAGATCGCGGCCAGGTGGAGAGCTCCCGCCGGGTCCCCTGGCCATGAAACTCGTCGGCGCGTCTTCTGCGGCGCGGCAGGGGCTCTCTCGTTCTCCACCCCCACGGCGAGTCCCTTCGTGTTGGTTGTGTCTTGTGATTGTTGCTGGAGAGAGTGTGGCTTGCCTCCCCTTGCCCCTCGTGTGTGTGTGTGTGTGTGTGTGTGTGTGTGTGTGTTTGCAACGAGAGTAACTGTAACCCGACTCTCGGGATTTGTGACCAAGGTTCGCTACCCCTTGAAGAACCTTGTTGGGAGAAAACTTTGAGGCTGAAGCTACTGGTCCATTTCGCCTGTCAGCATTGGAGGAGCATCCCTGCTGAATGAGGAGGGAGCGTCGGATGTAACATGTTGTAGCACATGCTCCTGTGTGCTGGGAGTTTAAGAAAACTCTTAACATATTTATCTCTGGTATTGGTTGTGTGTGTGCGTGTTGTGTGGTAGGTCCTTTACGCTAGGAGTGTCCCTCCTCTGTTCTTATTTGAGTTGAGTGGGGCGGTAGCACTTTAGGTTGGGTATAGAGGTGAGGTGGAAATAGAATGGGGGTAGTTCCAAGGGTTAGGGGTTGTTTTAGATTATATTTTCTTTGGGGATGCGATTTTTTTTTTTTTTGTTTTTACCCGTGTAAGTAGCTCAGGGTTCTCGATAGTTTTCCCGTCTTTCATTTTCCCTCCCTCTCCTTTTCCTTCAGTCTTTCTTTCATTCTTCTGTATGACCCTTTCCCACAGAGTGTGATGGGAAAAGTGTGACTGATTTTTTTTTTATAGGTGCTTGTCCCTGTATAATAAAGTGTTGTCTTGGTTGTTTATCTTTGCCTCCTTGTGTGTGTCCGTCAGTGTGTGGTGGTGACTCGCGGATCCCGCCCTGCCCCTCTCCTGAACCCTGTCATTTTGGACAGTCTTCTAGAAACGTTTGCTGCTGCAGAAATCTTTACAGTTGATGATTTAACCAAGTTTTACTCAGTGCAGTAGTGCAGCAATTAAGCTTTCTAAAGCAGGCCGCAAAATCAGGTGGAGTGACGCTACTTGTTAGGAAA
>JADBJO010017576.1:15000-22500 GCA_016801955.1 Conus betulinus | reverse complement strand
CTTTTTTAGCTGGATTTCTTTCAACTAATAATTACGTCAGTCTGGTGGTGATTTCCCAGACAGCAGACAGGCCGTCTTCTACATCGAGATATTCTGAAGAAAAAAACAGGAAGCAGTACAAAAGGGAACCGATGCCCTGTCTGAACTCTTGCCCTTGACAAAATTAAAAAAAAAAAGTTTCCTATTTCTTGCACTAGAGATTGAGTAGACTGAACACACAACGAAGATGAATCAGGGTGGGAATTCTCTAAGCTTAAATCTTTCTTGTGTCGCCTGTCTGTCTTTCACTTACGAATGCGTTACATAATTTGCCAGTTAGGCAGGATAAACAACATGCAGGATCATTGAAGACGAAGAACGAGCAATCATTTATAGTCATCAGAATGGACGCCAAAGTGACGTTGAATGACTTCTGCGCCCAATTTGAGGAGAACAGTGATTGCTCGATCTTCGTGTTCTCTGTCCTGAATTGTGTTGATCTTGCCTGAAAAAGAACAAAAAGAGGTCGAAACGCGTCGTGCGTTGTCTTGTAATTGGTCTGTCCTTTTCCAAAGTCAGAATAGTTTTTTTTTTTCATTTTAAGTTTCTTTCAATTTCCGCCTACAGTCACCTCCCTTGGGGACGAGTTGAGTGCAATAAAAGATCATCATCATTCTCTATGTTCCTGTCTTCTACACTAGTCTTTTTCAGTTGAGTGCAATAAAAGATCATCATCATTCTCTATGTTCCTGTCTTCTACACTAGTCTTTTTCAGTTGAGTGCAATAAAAGATCATCATCATTCTCTATGTTCCTGTCTTCTACACTAGTCTTTTTCAGTTGAGTGCAATAAAAGATCATCATCATTCTCCGTGTTCCTATCTTCTACACTAGTTTTCTCAGTTAAGTGCAATAAAAGATCATCATCATTCTCTATGTTCCTGTCTTCTACACTAGTTTTTTTCAGTTGAGTGCAATAAAAGATCATCATCATTCTCTATGTTCCTGTCTTCTACACTAGTTTCTTTTTTTCTTCAGTTGAGTGCAATAAAAGATCATCATCATTCTCTATGTTCCTATTTTCTACACTAGTTTTTTTTTCAGTTGAGTGCAATAAAAGATCATCATCATTCTCTATGTTCCTATTTTCTACACTAGTTTTTCTTGTTTTTTTTTAGTTGAGTGCAATAAAATATCATCATCATTCTCTATGTTCCTATTTTCTACACTAGTTTTTTTTTTTTTTTTCAGTTGAGTGCAATAAAATATCATCATCATTCTCTATATGTTCCTCTTTTCTGCACTAGTTTTTTTTTTTCAGTTTGAGTGCAATGAAAGATCATCATCATTCTCAATGTTCCTATTTTCTACACTAGTTTTTTGTTTTTTTTAGTTGAGTGCAATAAAAGATCATCATCATTCTCTATGTTCCTATTTTCTACACTAGTTTTTTTTTTTAGTTGAGTGCAGTAAAAGATCATCATCATTCTCAATGTTCCTATTTTCTACACTAGTTTTTTTTTTCAGTTGAGTGCAATAAAAGATCATCATCATTCTCTATGTTCCTATTTTCTACACTAGTTTTTTTTTTTTTCAGTTGAGTGCAATAAAAGATCATCATCATTCTCTATGTTCCTATTTTCTACACTAGTTTTTTTTTTCAGTTGAGTGCAATAAAAGATCATCATCATTCTCTATGTTCCTATCTTCTACACTAGTTTTCTCAGCTGAGTGCAATAAAAGATCATCATCATTCTCTATGTTCCTGTCTTCTACACTAGTTTTCTCAGCTGAGTGCAATAAAAGAACATCATCACTCCTTATGTTCCTATCTTCTACACTAGTTTTCACAGTTGAGTGCAATAAAAGATCATCATTCTCTATGTTCCTATCTTGTACACTAGTTTTCTCAGCTGAGTGCAATAAAAGATCATCATCATTCTCTATGTTCCTATCTTCTACACTAGTTTTCTCAGCTGAGTGCAATAAAAGATCATCATCATTCTCTGTTCCTATTTTCTACACTAGTTTTCTCAGCTGAGTGCAATAAAAGATCATCATCACTCCCTATGTTCCTGTCTTCTACACTAGTTTTCTCAGCTGAGTGCAATAAAAGAACATCATCACTCCCTATGTTCCTATCTTCTACACTAGTTTTCACAGTTGAGTGCAATAAAAGATCATCATCATTCTCTATGTTCCCAGCTTCTACACCAGTTTTCTCAGTTGAGTACAATAAAAGATCATCATCACTCCCTATGTTCCTATCTTCTACACTAGTTTTCTCAGCTGAGTGCAATAAAAGATCATCATCAATCTCTATGTCCCTATCCTATGTACACACACACTTACATCTCATTTACATACACATCTACAGACATACAAGGCCACCTTACACATATACATGGATACAGAAGAAGGAGAGAGAGAGAGAGAGAGAGAGAGAGAGAGAGAGAGAGAGAGAGAGAGAGAGAGAGAGAGAGAGAGAGGAGCGCGACAGAGAGTGAGAAAAGACATAGACAGAGACAGACATAGCCAGCGAGAAACTGAGACAGAGACCGACCGACAGACAGGAAGACAAACAGAGAGAGAGAGAGAGAGAGAGAGAGAGAGAGAGAGAGAGAGAGAGAGAGAGAGAGAGAGAGAGAGAGAGAGAGAGAGAGCTTCGTGATTTTACGAGGGATAGACAAATTAGGACACATAGTTCTATTCTTTTTATTGTCAGCGCTTGTGTCTCAGATTGCGTTTCTATTCTGCTTGTTTTCCTAATCTCTTCTTTGTCTTTTTTGTGTAGTCTTTGCTATTCCAGAATTCAATTTTTACATAGACCACCATTCCCGCAGGTCATTAGTATACGCTGCGCTCGTCTGAAAGAACATGTCCCATGTGTAGAGATTGAAACAGAGAAAATTCAAAGAATGGGGAAAAAAAAGAAGAAAGAGAGGTTATCTGGGATGTCTTACCCCCACCCTACACAAGCATTGTTTTACTTTTCGTGAGACTCTCTCTCTCTCTCTCTCTCTCTCTCTCTCTCTCTCTCTCTCTCTCTCTCTCTCTCTCTCTCTCCTCTCTCTCTCTTTTTTCTTTTTAAAGAAAGTATCTATCTACTTGAGATATTCCTCGAGAGTCTCATGATTTCAATCATACTTGGGAACGATAGAACTCAGTACGTGGTACTTAATGGCAAAATCTCTGTTTCAGACTTTGTCGGACATGGAGTCCCCAAGGCTCAGTACTACGTCCCCTCCTATTCTGCATCTTCATCAATGATTTACCCGCTATCCATATCAAATGAAAAAGTCATGACAGATTTATTTGCTGATGACTCGTCACTCCAAACAAGTGGTAGTGATCTACAGACAATAGACACATCTCTCCAGGAAAGTCTAAATGACGTGTCAGACTGGTGTCATTCAAACTCAGTGGTCACACACAACCCGAAACCAAATCTATGATTATACCTACCCACCAAACGCGTCGATTTACTCCTCTTTGCTTACAATTTCTGTTGAATGGCACTCCTATCGAACAGAGAGATGAGCATCGTGTTTTAGGAGCAACGATAGTTAAAGAACTGAAATGACAATCTTATCTCAATAATGTATGCAAGGTAGTCTAAAAAAACTGTTTTTCCTGTCATCTAAAAAAAAGATACGTCAACAGAACTGTGATTAAACTAAGCGGTTAGAATTCCACAAGGCAACACTTATGTTTACAATTTCGACAAATACAATATCATGTTATATCAACGCCCTTTTTTTTTATAAGATTGAATAGCTCTTCTGGCTCGAAGAAATTCCTTCTCTCCCTACCCACGCATTAACCAACACAAACGAGCCTAGCTTACTCTGGACCATATATCTGGAACTCACCTCCACCTATTCTACAAAATACGAATATGTTAAAACTTTTCAAGAAACATTTACATAAAAAATGTGATGTCTTGATAATTTGATTATTCGATTAAAATTATTAGCGTCCGTTCACAAAATATTCTGTAAACCACTTCTTTGAACAGACCGTCTAAACATTTAATCTAATCCGATAAATCTCTCGTCACCTCTCCCACTCTGCCTACCACTCTCTCTCTCTCCTCTCTCTGTCTGTCTCTCTCTCTCTCTCTCTCTCTCCTCCTCTCCTCTCTCTCTCTCTCTCTCTCTCGCTCTCTCCTCTCTGTAGCTTTGTGTGTTTTGCTTGTAGGTAGGTTTGCTTTCTTTCCTCCTGTTTGATTCAACAACCATGTCATTACTACTTTTATGAATAGTTTGCTTGTCCCTGTAGAATTTAGATGACAGTGTTGCTATGTTGAATTGTCCATATGATTGATACGTGTTTGAAATAATGCGTGCGTAAATTGGCCTAAAAATCTTTCATCATTGTGTATCAAAGACCAGTAATCAAGAAGCAATCAATTCAACCTCACCTCTCTCTCTCTCTCGCTCTCCTCTCCCATCACTCCAACCTCACGCTCTCGGTCGCCCCCGCTCCCCCCTCCTCGTCCATCTCTCTCTCTCTCCTCTCGCATCTCTCTCCACTCCTCTCGTCCTGTTGGTCTTAGTTTGCAAAACTATAAACCGTTAGAAGGAATGGGATGATAATCCGAAAAACAACAATGATGGGAGAAGCAAGTCAGTATAAATGAAGTATAATCCCACATTCCGTCCCAAGGAGTGAAAAGGAGCTGAAAAATTCACATTTCCTGATACATTCTGAAAACAAAAGATTACCAAAGGGAGAGATAGAGAGATAGAGAGTTAGAGAGAAGACGAGAGAGAGTCAAAAGACACTTTTCGAGAGAGAGAGAGAGAGTCAAAGAAAGACTTTTGATAGAGAGAGAGAGAGATAGGCAAAAGCCTGTTTTGAGAGGAGAGGAGATAGAGGTCAAAAGAAGAAAGACTTTTTTGAGAGAGAAGAGGAGAGTAGAGAAAGCGAGAGAATCAGAGAGGTAGAGAGAGAGAGGAGCGAGAGAGAGAAGGGGGTTGGCTGTCGGAAGTCATATCAGCCTAACGGAGATGTTTCTCGCACCATTACTAGATTTGGAAATTGTTGTTCCTTGTGCCCTCATAACAACGTACAATCATCTAATATGCCTTTCAATCTATAAAATACCTATATAACCTGGTTCATTTCTCCCTATCATACAGCGAGTGGATTCCCCGCAACAACAACAAAAACAAAAAAAAACAGAATGATTAAATACCATCAATGAATGTTCTGCATGCCCAACCTTGCTAGCTTTTCCTTCTTGAAAGAAAAAAACAAGCAATTTCCCCTCTGACGACAGAAATAAAAGCAATTTACAAGACAAAACACGACAAACAATCAAAACGACAAACAACTTGACCCCTCACTGGTCTTTGTGTCGTCTTCGTCTCTACACAGTGTCTTTCTCCTCGTACTTCAGAAGGCAAAGGGCTAAACCAACATTCAATCAATGACAGACACGAGTAATCACTGAGGGACTCCTCCGAAACAAAAAAATTCCCCCTCAAATTAGGCCCAAAAAAAAAAAATTGGCGTGAAAATTGAATTTGTCCTCCCAGTTTTAAAATAAGTGAGTGGTCATTCGTTCGTTTTGTTATATTGTGTTGTGAATGTGGCCCATATTTTTCCTCCTCCTCTGGAGAGGGGAGGGACCAGCGCGTGGTGTGTTTGTCCTTGCAAAACTGTGTTTTGGTCCCTTTTCCGTTTCGTCTACGTAGAGGTTTTGTTTGTTTTTGTTTTTCCTTTTCCTTCCCCCCCCCCTTGTAAATTTTTTCTTGCTTTGTTTCTTAATTCTCCTTCTTCTTTCTTTTTCCTTTCTTCAAATTTCAGTTATTGGCCGTCGTCTGCTGGTCCTGCCCCCATTCCCTCCCCTTCCTCCGTCCTCCCCCTCCCGTCTCACCTCAAGGGTTGTTCAACCGTAAAGGTGCTGCTCTATATTGGGGGTGTGAAATCAAAGAGCATTGTGAATGATTAAATCCCTAGCCTTCCTTTCCTTCCTCGCTTTACAATCATTCGACACACACAAAAAAATACTCAGATTCATACTCCTGCGGATCCTTTCCCCTTGCAAGACCACACAACATCACCCCACAAACCTATGGACACATACACACCACACACCAACACACACAACAACTACACACACCCACACACAACAACCGCATGCACGCATGCACGCAAGCAGCACACAACGCACGCCGCACGCGCACGCACGCACGCACGCTGGCACGCACGCACGCCACGCATCGCAACAACACACACAACGAACACGGCATACACACCACATTCGGCAATGCAGACACTCAAAGCAGAACAATCCTAAGCAACAGTTCCTGTTCCTATATACAAAACTCACAGTACATGGCATTTATAGACTACAACATTTAAAAACATTACACGGTCACAATACACTGATACACACAATACAGAGAAGAGAGAGAGAGAGAGAGATAGAGAGAGAGAACAGAAGAAGTAGAGAAGATATATTAGATAGAGATGTTCGTACTATGCGAGGAAAGGGGAAGACGAAATAGGGAGTTCATATCCAACACGGTAATCATATTCTTTTTTGTATCGCGCGCTTTATTTCTGCTTTTGCGATTCCAACTCCAGCACCGCTTGACTTTTGGTAAATCTTTATCTTTTCTCTTCGCACGCTTGATTTATTCTTTTCCCACCAGAATTCAATCCTCGTCGTAACCACAAATCACTCCTCTTCAAGGCTACTTTCGTATTAAACCTCACCTCAGATCCCCCTGAAAGAGGCAAGTCACGTGGCAGACATTGGGAAAACTCAGAGATAAAACAACAACAACACAACAAAAACAACAAACAACATCAATATCATCAACAACCAACAACAACACACAACACACAAGCAACAACAGTACAGTCAGGTAAATACCCAAGGCTGGATCAGCGCTAGATGTCCTTATATTCCCCTTTTATCCTCCAGCCCTTCCCATTTCACTATTCCACATTTCAATGTCCCCCACGTGGCTAGATTCAGACAGAGCTGCTCAGCAGACAAGACGATGTTCGCTGACGGGTCACATGGCTGTAAGCGACAAGGAGCCTGTCCTGAATGAAGGCTGATCTCCTCTTAGCTCCAAGACATCCTTTTCCTATCCTTCCTCCTCTCCGCCCCCCCCCTCCTCCCCACCACCACCCGCCTCCCCCCACCACCAACGTCACCACCACCACCCCTAAAGCTGCCACACCAACACTGCTCCATCCATCCCAGTTCCATTTCCCTACTTCACTTTAGTTTAACGCTGAGTCCTCCTTTGTAAGATGATGTTATGAGAGGGCAGGGACAAGATTTCGTTTTTCTTTGTTTTTTTTCCTTTCTTGAACCTCTCTCCTTTCTGAGAACCTGTCTCTCTCTCTATCTCTCTCGTGTCTCGTCGTCCTCTCGTATCTCTCAGAACTCTCCATCTCTCTCCTCTCTGCTCTCTCATCAATCTCACCTCTCTCCCTGCTCTCTTCTCTCCTTCACTCTCTCCTCTCTTCTATCGAACCTGACCTCAGTCCCCTC